>JASSUY010026624.1:5755-20571 GCA_032466535.1 Forpus xanthops | reverse complement strand
AGATGACAGGACTAGAGTCTGAAACCAAATTTATTTTAAAAAAGGATATCTTCTCCAATAAGCGTAGACTTAGTGTAGAGAGCAGTCAGTTTCCGGCTGAAGAGAGAGCTTTTATTTTCTCCAGCAGCCTTCAGTGCTGCAGTTTCCATTTGTTTTATTACTCCAACCTACAGCCACACAAAGAAGAAATAAAGTTAGCTTTTTGATAATAAATAACTTTCTATTATTATAAAAATTTAGTGATCTTTTAAGGTGCATAAACAGCAAGTGAATCATTAAAGCTGAGCAGGAATGGTAGAGGCTACTATCAATCCACCTGATGAAGCTGTAAGGTACTGCTTTTCCTTAAGCTCTTTCCACTTCCAACTACTCTCAACTTCTGACCTGTGGCTTCTTGTTCTGTTTTGAAACAATTTAGCTAGAGTTCACCAATTGCCAGAGAATGATTGCTACAATTAGCTTAGATTCAACCGTCCTTTTTTCATAATGAGAAAAAAAAAAAAAAAACAGAACAAAGATATCAGCAGAAAGCAGCAGAATTACAGGGATCAACAACAGGAAGGAAAAGGGAAAAAGTATTGTTTGAGAGAAGAAAAACAGGGATGTGAGGACGAATAGAAGAGAGAGAGGTTATATAATACAATATAATATGATGTATAAGTAATGCAATGTAATATATACTATATACTATAATATGATATTATATATGTAAATGTTAATAAAATGTAATATAAAATACAAAAAAGTATGGTAAGCTATAATCTAACATGGTAAAACATAACATATAATCTTTATGAAGTTCAAAAGCCTGATGAAAAAAAAATGCGAGAAAGAACTGTTTTAGAAAATATAAAGATTCTTTACTGCAAAATGGAGGAAGCTTCAATCAACTTAAATTCCATGACACCCCACAGAATACAGATATTGAAACAAAGGAAAGTTAGCCATTTTAATTGCAAAAACAGATGATGAGTTTTCCACTTGGCAGCTGAAGTAAGACTCTGGTAGAATAAGGGCAATTTATTTCAGTGTTATTCATACTTAACATCATTTAATAAAAGCCAGGAATAACCTTATATCCTTTTGCTACAAGTCGCCGCACGTGGACAAACAGCCTGTGACTTGGTATACTGGCTGTCATGAAGTTATGATCCTGATGACAATATATGTTTAGTTCTTTAGCTGCAATCTGCAAAGTACAGGAAGAAGAGTCAGCCAGTAATTCAAAAGGCAATACTTGAGCTCATATCTATGACAACACTGATGCACAACTACAATTAAGAGTCAAATGCCAAAAGGAAAACATTACAGGAAAAAAAAAAAAAAAATAACAGAGAGATGAGCTCCTCCATCTTCCTGTCCCAGCATGTTGTCACTAACACAGGCTTCAGTATCACAGACTTCACATCAGATTATTATGCTTCACCTGACCTTACCACCATAAGGTAAACCACCTATACCACATACACACAAACTCTGCAATACAGCTCAACAACAGGTCAAAGAATTTCCATAATGCTAAGTATGAAGAAAGAAGTTATTTTAACTGTGGTTATAAAGATGGTATTAAGCTAGATAATCAATTCTAATACTGAAAAATCTTTATCCAACAGCAGCGGAAGCTAAATATTCCACAGAAGAAAAATAACAACACAATAACGTATGATTTCTATCTGCTTTCTTGCCCCTTGGCAAAAAGTAGCTGTACACTGATTAGGAAAGTGTTCTTAAGCAGGAACTGCAGCCAAACACTTAACTGTGTACCTGATAGTATATTTCTGTTTCTGGACTGTGAGTGCACCAGCAAACAGGCAGACAAACTACACAGTACAAACCTGATAAGGAAAATTAATCCCCAGAGACTAAGCAAAGTTTCTCCCTGGCCTCAAGTATGGAAGTAAGCACAGATCAAAGGTTGGTAGCAATGATTTTGAAACAGATTGCACAAAAAAAAAAAAAACACCTCATTACAAACCATTTATGAAGTGTCATTTTAAAATTAAGTTTGATGCAAAGTACCTGCCAGTTCTACAGATCAGGCACGTGTAGGTGCTGCATCTGAACATGTATCTGAACATTCTAGGACCTCATCTTAAGTTCTCAATATGCAGGATAGCAAGCATAAGATTACAAAATAACAAACGCTATTTTAGTAAAAAGTGCATGCAGAATGGATAGTCTTCAATTTAAGTATGCAGAGATTCTTCATCTTGATTTCAAGTACTAAAAAAACCCCACAATATTTATGCCTCTAAAAAACATTCCTTTTTGAGGTGGCCACAGACCTAGTACAACACTAACACAATGCAAGTACCTAACCATAATCCTGACAAAAAAAAAAAAAAAAAAAAAATTACCTCTGCATCTTCTCCAAAGAAGCGGTATTTGTATCCACACTCCACGCATAAAACAGCATCTTTATTTTGTTTCTTCATTTCTAGGAACTGAAGTTCTAGTGGAGTGTAAATGCTTTTGGTTCTCTTATTAAGACTTGAATCTGAAGTATTCTGAGTATTTTCGCAAGACTTAAAAGATGCAGAGAACTGACTAAGGTCACAGCGTAACTCCTCCTGTAGATGGAAAAACAGAGTTAGGAATTATTAAATATATCAACTGCCCCTGCAGATCTTGGCTCATATTAGCCACAGAGCTAGACCGTTCTTGCATTAAACAGCCTCAAGAACTTCAGCAAAAGTAGGATATACAGAATACAGTTTATCTGGATTGAGAAGAAATTAAAAAGTCATGAAAGTAAACGATTTTGCTTCACAGCTCTCCTCACACATCTCAGTTGAAATCAGATCTCTACTGTATCATGAGCTCTCAAAAAAAACTCAGATCAAGAGATATGCAGGCTGCAAAGACTGGGCAGTCTGAACTGGCCAGATATGAAAATAAAGATGAATTATAACTCCAATTTACAGATGAGACACTGCAGCACATGGAAATTAATAGCACTCCAAAAATCCATGGTAAATCAAGAAATAAACCAATTTCAAAACAAGTCTCAGTTCAACCTTAAGCTCTGAAAACAGTATTTCTTCTCCAGTCTGCCCTTTCTACATAAGCTCTGCAGCCCTCCCAAAAGAATTTATTCTGAAACACAGAAAATCTATATTAGTTTCTGAAACTCTTAAGAGTTAAGGCTTTGAGACCCCTGCCTCTGTGGTTTTCTATTTACAATGACATTATGTAGCCTATGCTAGACAAGCAACTTCAGCTCTATGACTTTTCTTTGTTGTGTACAGTAAGCCAGGTGGTGGTTTCAGTCTTTTGGAGCAACACTGATAAGCTGCCCTTCACTTACAGCAAAACTCCTCTTTACATTTATCACACTATCAAGTACTGATAAAATTGGTCAAATATAAAGTAAAAGACAAAGACAACACCCTCCAAAAGTTTAGTATGACCTTGTCTCTTTTTACAGAAAAAATTACCATAGCAAAGCATGTGAAATAAGGTAATGAAAGAAAGTAAAAGAAGTAAAAACACACATGAGAGTTGAATTGTTGAGATGGTAGTAAGTTAGCAGCTAAAGGGATTTTGAAGAAAATTACGCACATAAAAAAAGTTCTAACTCTTAAGAAAAAAGCAAGACACAAGCACTAAGATAAGCAGCTCCAAGAATGGCAGGGCAGCCCTCCCCACCTCTGCCTGGGCAGCACAGACTCTGCAGGTGTCCTTGAGAGAAAGATGATAGTAATACTTTGTCAAGTAAGTCATGAGTCCTCACTATCTACTGAGTATACTAAGAAATAACTGCTTTACACTTTTACTTCACATACATCTTGCTTGCAGAGTCTCTCCGCACATGGTTAAAGCTCACCTTTCTTGTGCTCTAGGAAGTGAGTTAACAGCTGCTAATCCCACAGACAACCTGTGACTGACTGGATCCAAATGCTATTTGGCCACAACCATTCAAGCATACAAATACACAGTAGCAATACTGCTATAAAAAGCATGACAGTACCAGTGCACTGGAAACCAACTTTGTAATAGGAAGGCAGAAACATTGCACAGCTGATACCCAGATTAACAATCATACCTGCTCAAAGATAAAGAGAAACCTGCAGAAACAACAATCTTAAGCCTACAGGTTGGTGGAAGGAATGTTGAAAATGCCTTTGCTCACCAAACATGCACTTCCACTGTGGTTACTGTAACACACATTTTTAGCTAACAATTTATGCCAGGCATAAGCTGTCTCCAGCTTGCAGCAGTAAGTCAATAAATACTCCCCATGTACATTTCACGAACATGCACATATAAAACACATAGATTTTATAGTTTCAGCATCTAGAACTGCTTCTCAAACATCTGTGAGACATGCTGAAGTACGACTTACAGATTAAACTAGCAGGGGCAACATCTGGTGTAACTGCATGGACAAAGGGTTAGAAATTAAGAAGTTCCAGACAATCAAAGGTTTTAAGAAGGACATAGAAGGAGTCAGTTTCCTGTGTTCTCCAACTGATCATACCTACAATCTCAATTCCTCATCACAACAGAAATATCATGCTACAAGAAAGAGATTTACATTTTGATCTTACATTCACACAAACCAGACACTCAAATTAAGGTCATGACCTTCAGACAGGAAATGTCAAATCAATTATACCACCTTTCATACAGCAGCCTTCCTCAAAAAACAGATATAAAGCTTTGTTAAAGAGCAGCTGAGTCACAAGGCAACACCACCAGACAGCTATGAGATGCCTTTCAGGAACTTCAAAGTGAAGTACTTCAAACTTACCAAGCTGACCCCAAAACCAACCAATTAATTATTTTAATTAGCCACTTAATTAGGAAAAGCAAGTACTATTATACTCTTATCAACTTCTAACATAGTAATTTTTCATGGGAGCCACGCACATTTTCTGCAAGTGAAAAAAAACAGTGGCATCTTCAGTAGTTAGATTTATCAGCAACTATATCAAGCTGCATCTCAGTAGTAATTCTACATTGTACTTTTGCAAAGAAAACCTGGTTGGAATTTTACAGTTCTGTATCAAAACTGACAGAGCTGAAAGAAAGCTGAGCTAAAGGGCACACTGGACATTTGTTACGACAATATTATGGGTTCACTTACACTTATAAGATACACTGACAGTGGTTCTCCTCTCTCCTTGCTGTTTTTTTAAGCGGCATCACTAAAGAGCTGTAAGAAGCATCCAGCTCACTATGCTAGAAGTTCAAGGGAATGATCCACACAGAAAGACTGGCTTATTAGGCACTGCTGCACTATTTCATGACAGAATGCCAAAATGCAAAAGGGAATCTTGTGTCAAAGCTCTCTTTTTTAAACCATAAAAAGTAATCTGCACAGCACTGGACCAGAGCTCTACGTACCTTGTGAGCAACCTTTGAGCTACTGTCCCAAGACTGAAGAGGGTTTTTCAGTTCTGAACTTTTTCCAACAATACTGGGACATTTTTCCAAATTCAGAGATTCTTTCTTCTGAAAACTATCTTCCTGGAATCTGTTACTTTGCCGGTCTGAATCACTGCAGAATTCTCTCAGTCGGCCTAGAGTTTGCAAACATATACAGGGCTTTTCACACTTCTGAGGTTCTTTTTCAGGAAAAAAAAAAAAAAAAAAAGAGGAACAAAAACACATAAGCAACTTATTTTCTAAAACAGAGCATCTATTAGAATGACATCAGTATGCAGAAAAAACGATCACCTTCCTCTATCACTCACTTCCCTACAATCCGTCCCCTTTCTCAATGTAGTATTTCTGCCAGCCCCACAGAATTGTGCACGTAAACATCTTGATTAACTTCCCTAGAAAAACAATAATCCTCACCTGTATTCTTCTTCATTCATGGGAAAAGAAATAAAATTATTTTCTGTACAGATTATTTCTGTACTGATAAATGCAAAGTCACAAAATTAGCCAAGAATATTAGAAAACTCTAGTGGCATTTTTTCATTACAGTTTTTAAGCAGACCGACCATATTGCTAGTTGATGGTGTCTTAATGACACTCAAATCATCATCACACCCACAAAACCGAATATAATTCCCTCTTTAAAAAGAACAGTGAAGTTAATGCTTTTCAGTGAAGTGTAAGCGTAATGAACTTTACGTTCATCGATTTGTTTTTCTGGCTTTCTACTAGCACCATTTACATTTGACAATGAAAGAGTATTTATTGGATATAAATGCTTGAAGGTTTGTCTACAGCAAACTCACTTTTATCCTGAGTCTTCAGTGGATTACAGACATCTTCTAGAGTAATTTGTCGTACCTTAGTCTTCTTTTCACGGGGTTCATTGCTTTCATTTGATGCTCTCCTTGTGCCAAATTCAGAAGCCTGAAACATAAATCACACGAAGAAATTCAGTTACTTTTTCTCTTTGACACTTCCATGAAAAACAATAATGCACCCAATTATTTCATAAAGAGAGAGTATGAAATGAATTTACAATACATGAAATCCTTATTTTTACCTATCCACTTTTTGTTTATAAAATAATTCTTCTAACATTCAAGGCCACCAGAGGAAGCTAAATAGTGCATCCTGTGAACCAGTTGGCTGTTGCACCAGGAAAAACGCTTGCAGTTTCTCTACCTTCAAAAGGCATCTTAGAACTACCTCTGTGGCAGAAAACTGAACACACATTCCAACCACACCACACACTGAACATCTGTGTCTGAATTATATCTCTTCTGCAGATCCTCATTCCCTCAGTTTAGAGTCCTCTTCTTGTAGACACTGGACTCTAAGAGGCACTTACAACTTCCTATGGCCTACATCCCGATGATAGAAGAGTATCTCCTCTACACCATCCTTTAAATGTTAACTCGCGCTTAAAAGATTTACCTAAACTATCTGTAAACACGTATCTAGTATCATCCCCCATGTATAGAACACAGCACTTTCAACCACTGCTCCTTTAGAAGGCTTTTTACACATGCACTTTTAACACTTAAACAGGAAACGTAAAAAATTATTTTGTTTCATCTCTGATTCATCTTTCATCATTTATTTCGTTTCATCATCGATGACTTCTTGAGTCATACTTACCAAAAGAATGCAAGTGTGACTAAAGACGTAACTTGCAACTGCAAACATAAACACAACAGGTACTTCTAGCAGCTAGCGTTCATGTTTCATAGAGAAATCTCAGATGGTTTTCAGTATATTAGTGGTAAAATCTATGTCCTTGTAACTACACAGGAACACCACGCTCAGCAACTAAGCCCATAACCTCTACATAACATATCCACATGCACAACCCACATGAGTGGCAGAGCATTCCCCTTCCAAGTCCACTATTACATACCACCAGATTAATACTAATTAGCATTTTTTCTGCAAGGACAAAAAGCAGTAATCACACCTTTCAAAATATTAGGCCAAATATAACAAAAACGGTTGACTTGAGACACAGGTGAAAAAAGGACACCTTTCCAGGGCCAGAAGGGGCTACAGACATCACCTACAGAAAGACTGGAAAATAACGAACTTACGATGAAACCCAGTTGCTGAAAGAAATACTTTTTTTCCCCCAGCAGCAACATGGAGAGGCTGCTAGATCACTGCAGCTCTCTTGGCCTTGCACCAAACAGGAGACTGAGCTCCATGACTGAAGCAAAAGCACAGGGACAGAACCTCTGCCACGGGATCCAACACTGCTGCAGCATCATCAAAGCACTGGCTTTGTCAAGCTCACCGTACTCAAGTCAAGCCTGAGGTCGTACAAAACGGACATATGAAGGCAGTTTCCTGAAAGACTTACGGCTACCCTGTTACACAAGGCAAGGATGCTATTAACAGCGACTAAGCTAGAGACCCTGCCTGATGGAGGGGCCGCAGCGCGCCCTTCCGTCCTTCCTGACTCGTCTTGCTGACACGCGGTACCCAGGCAGGCCCGAGGGACCTCCACCACCACGGAGAGGAATCCCGCATGGCACCAGCCGCCCGGCCCGTGCCCTACAGCCGCCCTCAGCCCCAACCACCGCCCAGGGCGCACCGTCTGCCGAGCGGTACTCTGCTCTCCGCCGCCCTCAGCGGCTCCGCCGAAGAACTTGCTCAGCCTCAGCCGCTGTCCGCCGCCGCGGTCCCGCCGTCGCTGCACCCCCCGCGGCATGCCAACGCCGGACACCGAGCCGAGGCCGCGGGCACCACCGCCACCTTCCCCGCCGGATGCGACAGCAGGCGAGGGCGGGGCGGCGGGGGAAGCGCTCTGCCCGTAGTGCGCTGCGGCCCGCGCACAACCTCCTGCCTCAGCGGGCCCTGTCGCCGCCTCTCACGCCTTCCCGCCCCGCTGCTGTGCGCTCGCTCGCTCGCTACAAAGTCCAGTGAAGAGGGAGGCGACGGTGGGAATCATGGTGCGCACGCTGAACTCCATCGTGGCTGTGTGCCAGAACATGGGCATCGGGAAGGACGGCAGTCTGCCCTGGCCGCCACTGAGGTACCGCGGGTATGGCGGGGGTCTGCCCCCAGAGGGCGGTGGACGCGCGGGCGGACTACAACTCCCAGCTTGCACCGCGGCGCGCTCCCTACTGGCGGGCGGCCATGAAGCCGCGCGTTGCGCCATAGGAGTTGTAGTCTTTATGGGGCCGATGTTCAGCAGGGCGGGAAAGTGTTCGCGGTGCCTGTTGGCGGGACCCGAGGCCTTGGCGAGTACTCCCGAGGGGTTCATGGAGACGTGTCGGCAGGCTGCCGGCCCTGGGTTATCTGTCATGCATCGTGGCCTTGTATCAACAGTGTGACCAGCAGAACCAGGGTAGTGATCATTCCCCTGTACTGGGCACTGGTGAGGCTGCACCACGAGTCCTGTGTTCTAGGTCTGTCACTACAAAAGAGACATTGAGGTGCTGGAACAGGTCCGGAGAAGGGCAACAGAGGTGGTGAAGGACCTGGAGCACAAGTGTGCTGAGGAACGGCTGGGGGAGCTGGGGTATTTGGTCTGGAGAGAAGGCGGCTCAGGGCCTACCTTACCGCCCTCTACAGCTACCTGAAAGGATGATGGAGCCAGGAGGTGTCTGGTCTCTTCTGCCAAGGAACAAACAATATGACAAGATGAAACGGCCTCAAAGTGTGCCAGGGGAGGTTTATACTGGCCATCAGGGACAATTTCTTCCCCAAAATAGTAAACAGGCTTTGGAACAGGCTGCCCAGGGCAGTGGTGCAGTCTCCATCCCCGGAAGTGTTTACAGACTGTGTAGATGAAGTGGTTTAGTGTTGGCCTTGGCAGTTTGGATAGCATTTGCACTTGAAAATTTGAAAGGTCTTTCCCAACCTAGTTGTGTTCTATGCAAACAGAGCTGGGACCAAAGGTCTCTCGTCGGGCATGCCCTGTCCAGCCCTTCCTCCCTGGGTGCCAGTGGCATTTGTGTTATATTTTTGTTGTTTCATTTGGTTTGTGTTTTTTTTCCAAATAGAGAAATGCATCTTATTTCTAAGCCATGTTGTAATGCTGGTTTTGTTTTTCTGCCAGGAATGAGTACAAGTACTTCCAGAGAATGACTAGCACATCCCAAGTAGAAGGTAATGTTTTTCTTTTTTCCTGAGTTTTGCCTGTATCTATTAAAATTATTTTCTGTGGTGTCAGTCACAGAAAAGACAGGTAATTTGATTTTTTCCCTGACTTGAAAAAGTCCTGCTTCTGCAAACAGCCTGCCTTCCTAAGCCTCACAAGTATTTTACTCCTTGTAAATGTGTTCTCTATAGGTACTTTGGGTTAGTTGGAGATGAACCTGATGTTTCAGTACTGCAGGTGATGTGTAAATAAAGAGAACTTCACAGTTGTGTATTCCCAACAGGGTAGAAAACTTCAGCTGCTTGTCTTTAACTACAACTCTTAACATGTTAAAAAAAGAAAGGTTTTTATCTGCTGATTAATCAGCAGAGGGCTGGTTGTTTTCTCAGGCTGCATTAGGTAATCTAACTTGTTTGCTATAGCTCAGCCATGGCCATTTGTTCCACCCCTCTGATTCTTTGACAGTAATTTAGTTTGATTTTCTGAGTGCTGAGCCATCCAATAGCCAGAAAACCCTAACTATACTGGTATATAACGCAACAACACTGCAGAGCTATGCAATCGTCTGCACACAGTAATAAACAATGGTACAGGTAATATGCAGCAATAATGTTCAGGTCCAGTAGACCTGAACCTTTGCATTGTAGTAATATTTTAGACTATTAATTTGGTGAGATAAAACCAATTATTGTGAAAAAAAAAAAAGGAAAGCACAAATGGGGTTAAAATGCAAGAGATTAAAAAAACTGATTTGTTCTGACTTGGGTACTGACTGCACTCAGATGAGACAAGTCTTGTAGCATTGCCTCCACTCCTCTTTCTCGCTGACTGTGGTGCTGGTTTGACTTTTTCTTAAAGTGTTTTAATTCTCTAATGTGGTAGGCTAGGCTGCGGTGTGTCAGTAGGGACTACCAGTACCAGGTGTGTGGTAGGATAAGGAAAGAGTCATCAGGAGGGGGTGAGGAATAGGACCCCCTTGAGCCATTTGGCAGGCTCACTGCCTCTGGTGCTATCAGGGTCATGAGAGACATCAAGCTTATCCTCATGTGCTATGGCTTTATTTGACAGCGTGGTCACTTTCTTTCCTGTGGTGCTTTTTTTCAAGCTCCTGTTAAAACCACTGCCTGGCAAAACTCACTTGTTTGCTAAAAATTCTCTAACATGTACTCTTGTTTTTATTAAGTGACTTATTCCATATTCTGATTTGAAGGTCTGTTCCGTATTCCAAGCAGAATATCTAACTTCATTTTGCAACAGCCTGAAGTGGAATATTTTACTTACAGTTTGGAGGGTTGATTAAGCTCATTTCAATCTTATATACAAAAAGACAGAATGCAATTGTAAGTCTTTTTATATGTCTGCACTGGTACAAGTAGCCCATCGTAAAAAAGAAAAATAGTTGTTTTACACGCAATTAGAAAGAAAAATTTTTTTTCCATCCTGCCTGCACGTCTTTTAATAAGCTATGACCTAAGACCTAGGCAATGAAGTTGGTTCATAACCTCTTAATGGGTTATGCTGCCTTAAATCTTCACAACAGGGATGTCACTATCAGCTCAAGAAAGAGAGGGTTTTTTAAGTGGAAAAAACACAGTGCAGAAGCATTACATGATCTTGCTTTTAGTCTGTGTGCATACATGCACTGGCCACTGCTGTGAATTAGCTGTTGGTCTGGGCAGATCTTCGTTCTGAGCCCGTGAGTGAATCTTTAGTGAGGAAATACATACATTGTTCAGAACTTGTGCGTTTCCTTCAGCAGTAGTGCCAGTGATCCGTGCTAGCATATCTGAACTGACATCGCAGTATAGCTCTTGGAAACTTGCTCATGAGGCTTGTGCAGGAGAAGGGTCTTAAGACACTGCTCACGAACAACTAGAAGGTTGGTTCTGTGGTGTGGTCTAGAAGATCCAGCCCCTCTTTCATCAAGAAGCATGGAGGATAGCTGTGAACAAGTACTGTTGTCTTTTCTCTGAAATCTTTCCTGCTACGTAACACTGTAAAAATTTTATGTTACATTTTGTGTGTTTATTTGTCTGACAACTCCATTTGCTTATAAAGAGAAACTCTCTTTTTATCAGGGAATAAGAATCAAGTAATATAAGAGAGAATCAAGTAATGAATGTTTGGATTTGATCAGAAATTATGCTTACCGGTGAATACTAGAATATGATAGAACACTGTTGTGGTTTCAACCTCTCAGCCACACAGTTTTCTCACTCACTCCCTCCCTCCTTTTTCTTGCCCCCAGTCCCAGGGAGATGGGGAGGAGAATCAAAAGAACGCAACTCGCGCAGGTTGAGATAAGGACAGTCCAGTAACTAAGGTATAACACAAACCACTGCTGCTACCACCGGTAATAATAATAATAATGGCAATGCAAATGCAAGGAAAGAATACAATCGCTCACCACCTATACCCAGCCTGACCAAGCAGTGCATCCCCACCCTGCCGGGTCTCTACTCTCCATTTTTACATCCTGAGCATGATGTGCTGTGGTATGGAATACTACTTTGGTCAGTTTGGGTCAGGTGTCTTGTCTCTGCTTCCTCCCAGCTTCCCCTCCTCCCTGGCAGAGCATGGGACTCAGAAAGTCCTTGTCAGACCAAAACATTACCAAGCAGTAACTGAAAACACTGGTATTATCAGCACTGTTCCCAGGCCCAAAATCAAAAAAACACAGTGTTGCACCAGCTGCTGCTAAGGAAAAAAATGACTGCTGCTGCTGAATCCATGACAAACACCTATTGCGCTTCTGCTTTGCATCTAATTTAACTGGTTCTTCTAAAAGTTACCCTTTAAGTTGGTCATTTTTTGTTTTGTTATTTTTTCCCTCACTTAAATAACTCCCAAAGCTGGCAATTGTTCCTTATTGTGTAACTGGAATGATGTAACATGCAAACACAGAATTGATTATTGTGTGCTGCTTGGATTTATAAAGAGAACAATGATGCTTTTTCACACCAAGAGAACTCTTTTGAGGGTTTGGCCTTGCATACAAAGATTAATTTATCCCCGTGCCTGTAGCAGAGGCAATGTCCGAGTAATGCATGTGATGGACAGTGACATGCCTATTTTTCATTTTCTTTCAATTAGAAGTTTATAGGTGTGCATAGACTACTTTGACAGTTGACAGGTGTCAACTGCCTGACAAGGCTTTGAGGATGCAAATGTCCTTCTGCTCATGTGAGTGATTTGAGAATCAAGGTCTCAGCTGGTACTTTTGTTGACTGCTGAAATGGAGTTTGGAAGGGGGAGAGAAGGTCCAGCTGTGTCACTAAATAACCAAAAGAAATTTGGGACAGAGCAAAAATACCTGTTAATACCTGTTTTCTCTCTTATTCAGGTAAACAGAATGCCTTGATAATGGGTAAAAAAACCTGGTTCTCCATTCCTGAGAAGAATCGTCCTCTAAAAGACAGAATTAATATAGTGCTCAGCAGGGAGCTGAAGTACGTATGATGAATGACAGGACTGTAAAACAAAAAGTCTGTGCTTACAAATACTTGTAGCAATGCATCATAATGCAACTCTAAATGTAACATTTTTGATATCTGCGTAGGAAACATCTCTGTTACTGATTGATATCACTACTTTTTTTTTTAATTAATTCACAAGATAACTGTAATTGCTTTTAACAAATACAAGTCCCAGCTCTAAAACCAAACCGTCCAACTATATCAGTAGTCTTTGTGACCATGTATTTAACTGTTTCTCTAGAGCCTTGTTAAATTAGTGGCTCTTAATCCCTTTTATTTAAAAGTTTATTTTTATTTGCATTTAAGGGAAAAGAATTGTCCTTTTTCAGAGCTCTCCCCTTGAATGCATCACCTACATTCATCCAGATATTCTTAAACATCGGTGTTCACTTATATTAGTTTATGCTTTGGTGGACATTGGTGGATTTTGGGGTGAATAGGGGAGGGGAATAGAGGCTTTTTGACTACTCTTTGTGAATAAAGTATTAATATTCTATAACTCCAGTAAAAACCTAATTTTATAGATATCTAAATATCCCAGTTACACTTTTTTAAAAACATGATGTAAAATTTCAGATCTGTAATTTATAATGCCTTTAAAGTTACAGTTATTAGTAGATTGTGATTTATTAAGCAATCCTGCATTCAGATGAGTTTTCTAGTATAGTTTAGCAAAATTAGGCATTTCAAAACAGTTACCTCGTGTGAAGCATTTAGCTACTTGGGAATTCATCAAAACACATTGTACATCTAGATTATCACAATGAATTAAATTATTTTGCTTTTTCTAGGGAAACCCCAAAAGGAGCACATTATCTTTCCAGAAGTCTGGATGATGCCTTACTTCTTTTGGATTCACCAGAGCTAAAAAGTAAAGTAGACATGGTCTGGATCGTTGGAGGAACTTCAGTTTACAAGGTACGTTTGGAGTACTCCAAAATAACTCATTTTGTATGATGGGATGAAGATGGCTCAAGCTCCTATTAGTTCTGCTTTAGGAAGTTGTTCTCCTTCACTCAACTCCTGTGATTTCAACAGAACAAGTGTTCCATTAAAAGGGGGAAAAAAAAAACCAAACTTGCTTTATTTTCCAGTATGTAACTACCAGTCCAACCGCATTCGCTTATATTGAACCTCTACTGGTCTGGATTTACTGATCTGACCGTGTCTGCTTATATTGAACCTCTACTGGTCCAGGTTTACTGATAGTGCACCACACTGCGTAGTCCAGTCAGCTACAAATATCAATCCGACTGTATCCATTTGTATCGAACCTCTACTGGTCCGGATTCACTGATCAATCTGACCGTGTCCGCTTATGTCAATCCTCTACTGGTCTGGATTTACCTATAGCGGTGATTGGCTACCAAAACACTGCCGTTTACTGATTGAGTTTATTGAGGCAACAGATACAGGTTCTTATGGATTGAGGGTGATAAATACTGTCTGCAAAAGCACGTGCAAATAATAGTTACATGAATACAAGCACTAGGTAAAGTTAACACAGCCTGGCTCTAAAATATGAAGGTAACAGTAAAAGCAACTCTATAGAGATTCTAAGTTTTCCCAGAGAAGCACTGGATACAGTGCAAGTGTAACCCACAGATGGCCCTAGCAGGGGGGAAGAGAGGTCCAGTCTCCTATGGGTGGGGAAGAGAGGTGCAGCCTGTTGACCAGTCCCAGGAGTCTGTTGATCTTCTCTTCCTCGACTCGTTCACAATGGTATCTTCCCCAATATCCCCCTCTCTCGGGTCATTTTATACAATTTCACCTTCAAGGTGGAGCTTGAGTGACTCTAGTCATGCGTACTTTTATTATTATTGGTGCAAATCTCTCTCACTTCATTTTAA
>JASSUY010026621.1:0-10386 GCA_032466535.1 Forpus xanthops | reverse complement strand
ACTTCCCTGGGCAACACATTCCAGTGCCTCACCACCCTTACAGTAAAGAATTTCTTCTTCAGATCCAGTCTAAACTTCTCTTGTTTAAGTTTGAACCCATTACCCCTTGTCCTCTCACTACAGTCCCTCATGAAGAGACCCTCCCCAGTGTCCCTGTAGGCCCTCTTCAGATACTGGAAGGCTGCTATGAGATCTCCACACAGCCTTCTCCAGGCTCAACATCCCCAGCTTTCTCATCCTATCTTCACACGGGAGATGCTCCAGTTCACTGATCATCCTCGTGGCCCTTCTCTGGACTTGTTCCAACAGTTTCATGTCCTTTTTATGTTGAGGACGCCAGAAATGCACACAGTGCTGCAAGTGAAGTCTCAGAAGAGCAGAGTATAGGGGCAGGATCACCTCCCTCGACCTGCTGGTCACGCTCCTTTTGATGCAGCACAGGATACAGTTGGCTTTCTGTGCTGTGAATGCACACTGCCAGCTCATGTTCATTTTCCCATTGACCAACACCCCCAAGTCCTTCTCCTCAGGGCTACTCTCAATCTCATCTAGGCCCAACCTGTAATTGTGCCTGGGATTGCTCTGACCCAGGTGTAGGACCTTGCACTTGTCATGATTAGACTTCAGCAGGTTAGCATCAGCCTACTTCACAAGCTTGTCAAGATCCCTCTGGATGGCATCCCTTCCCTTCAGCCTATCAACTGAACTACACAGCTTGGTGTCATCGGCAAACTAGCTGAGGGCACGCTCAATCCCACTGTCCATGTCACCCACAAAGATGCTGTACAAGACCGGTCCCAACAGCAATACCTGAGGGACAGCATTTGTTACTGGTCTCCAGCTGGACATTGAGCCTTTGAGCACAACTCTTTGCGTGTGGCCATCCAGCCGATTCTTTATCCACCGAGCGGTCCACCTATCAAATTGATGTCTCTCCAATTTAGAGACAAGGATGTTGTGTGGAAGAGTGTTGAACGCTTTGCACAAGTCCAGGTAGATGACATTAACTGCTCTACCCCTCTCCATCAGTTATGCAGCTCCATCATAGAAGGTCACCAAATTGGTCAGGCAGGATTTCCCCTTAGTGAAACCATGCTGGCTGTCACCAAGCACCTCGTTGTTTTTCATGTGCCTTAGCATACCTTCCAGGGGAACCCACTCCAAGATTTTGCCAGGCACAGAGGTGACGCTGACTGGTCTGTAGTTCCCCGGCTCATCCGTTTTCCCCTTCTTGAAAATGGGAGTTATATTTCCTGTTTTCCAATCTTCAGGAACTTCACCTGACTGCGATGATTTTTCAAATAATTTTACTATGTTTTCTTCTTTTTCCAAATAGTGTATAAAGTCAACCACTGACGTTCTGAATTTTTAGGATCATTCTGAACTCATGCGTTATCTGCAAGTTAAAGTAGAGCCTGAAGTATAGGCCAATTATTCATGCAGATATTTAGCTCACTTTTGTACTTTATTTCCCATCAATGATGTTTCAGTATAATGTTGGTTTAGAAACTTTATAACCCCATAAAAAGACAGATGCTTTACTGCAATACTTAGTGAATTGTTTACTTGGCTCCCATAGGTGTTGTGAAGGTTGTTAGAACAGAACAGAGAACAGAGCAGAAAACAGAACAGTACAGAGCAGAACAAACAGAAGTGGAACTAGAACCAGAACAGAACAGTAGTAGAATAGAACAAGAACTTAGAACTAGAAACAGTACAGAATAGACTATAATAGACTGGACTGGAATGGAATTGAATAGGATAGTTCTGTTGGAAAGGACCTAAAGCAGTTATCTAGTCCAACTGCCTGACCATTTCCAAGCTGACCAGAATTTAAACATGGTGCTTAGGGCATTGTCCAAGTGCCTCTTAACACTGGCACACTTGGGCATTGAATACCTCTCTAGGAAGATTGTTCCAGTGTTTGATCACTCTCTTGTCAACAAATGCCTCCTCATATCCAGTCTAAACCTCCCCTTGCTCAGCTTTGAACCATTCCCACGTCCTATCACTTGATTCCAGGGAGAATAGCACAGTGCCTCTCCACCTTCTCAGAAAGCTGTAGAGGGGAATGAGGTTGCCCCTCAGCTTCCTTTTCTCCAAACTTGACAAGCTCAAAGTCTTCAACCACTCCTCGCAGGTCATGCCTTCCAGCCCTCTCACCAGCTGTTACTCTTGCCTGCGCACAGTCAAGAATCTTCACTTCCTTCTGAAACTGTGGGGCCCAGAACTGCACTCAGTGATCAAGACAAGCTTGCACCAGTGTCAAATACAGACAGATAATCACTTCTTCTGACCAGCTGGTTGTGCTACGTTTAATGCACCCCAGGTTATGGTTTGCCCATTTGGCTGCCAGGGCACACTGCTGACTGATGTTGAGCCTGCTGCTGACTAGCACCCCTACTTCTCTTTCTGTAGGGGTGCTCTCCAGCCACTCTTCTCCCAGTATATACTTATGTCTGGTGTTACTCCATCTTGAGTGCAGGATCCAGCATTTGGACTTTTTAAATTTCATCCCATTAATCATTGCCGGATGCTCCAGTCTATCTAGATCTTTTTTCAAGGCCTCTTGTCCCTCAAGAGAATCAACAGCACCTCCCAGTTTGGTATCATCATCAAACTTGTTAATGACACTTACAGCTCCTGCATCCAGATCATTGATAAATATATTGAACAGAACTGACCCTAGAATTGAACCCTAAAGAGCACTGATGGTGAGTAGTTGCCAACAACATATAGCCCCATTTGCTACAGTCCTCTGAGTTCTGTCTTTCAGCCAGTTCTTCACGCGTCCCACAACTGGACAACTTGTCCATAAGGATGCTGTGAGGAGCAGTATCTTTGAAAGTTACAGGTTAAAACTGAAAAAGCCTTGCAGCATTTTTTGCAGGAGAGGACTTCTATAGCATTAAAACTCACCCTTCTTTGTGGTGAAAACCAATAATAGAAAATTGGGAGTGTTGCACTGAAGTATGTGTCAAATCACAACCATCTGTAAATATTGCCAAGATTAACTGCAAGCCCAAGAATGCTGAATTCTTGGGTTTGGGTTTTCTTTTTTTTTTTCTTTCCTTCTAAGCCAGAATCGGTTTACTTTCATGTTTAAGTTATGTAAACTTGTAAACTTAGTTCCCATAAGTATCAGTAATTTCCCATAGGGTTCTCATTTCATTAATCACATAATGACATTTCCGAATTTTCTGTGAGAATTTTTAAGAATTTTGCCAGGCTCTTTCTTAGTCCTTGAGCTTAGAAAACTGTGTACTTGGATGAAGTGGATCCTAATATTTCATCACAATTCTATTTCTGACATTCACCACTTCAGAAGAAAGTAAGGGATTTGTGGATATTTAGGGCAGCAATTAATGATTCCTTCAACTGGAGCTGGTTTACTTTTTAATCTTATTTGAAAGAAAATATTTTATTAAATGTAGATTTATTTCATAAGCATTTTGGCAGGGACTACTACTAATATTCAATAATACACATTTGAAAACTGTGCAGCAGGTGCCATTCACTTCCTAAAGAAAATGCTTCATCCCGCCATGAGATTCATGCTTCCACAACCATTAGAGTCCCTCTCCTGTTCTTTCCCTAATGAGTCAACACCTTTTACCACCTTTTCCTCTGTCAGCTGCAGGGGTCTATTGTGCCCCTATACAGCACCTTGCAGGAAGTGAGAGGATGAGGTGTAAAGCCCAGCTTCTGCGTGGGATACTGCCGGTGGTTGTTGTTGCTGGGTGTTTGCTGTGTGTTTGAATGAGCACACAGTGTAGGGCAAGTCTTTACTATGGTAACAGAGTGTCAGTGCAGCTGCTCATATGAAGTGAGAAAGCCAGGGTGGGTAACAGAGGTATTTGTCGTGTCAGAAGCACTACAGGCAGCATAAAGGTTTATGGAGTGTGTAGGTAGGTGGTGTGGGTAGGTGCAAAAGCAGAGCTGGCAAGTCCTTGCATATGAGTGTATCAGATATTTTAGTAGTTGGTGATGTAATTTAAATGCTGCTTTGCCATTTAAAAACTAAACCTTGCACTGGATTTTTGAATGTTCTTGATGTGGTAAAAGACACAAGGGCTTTCATTCAGAGTATGGTGGGGAAAATTCACTTCTTCCCTTGCCTAACACAATTTATCTGTAGCCACTGGGCTGGATGATCTTGAATGTAAAATGATGCTCTAAATCTCTCTTAGAGACTAGAACTCAAGTACTTGAGCATATGGACGTGCATCCTACCTTAGAAATTACTCTCATTTTTTCCTCCTAAAAAAAATTGTGTATATAATACTAGTGTTGTTTTAGATTTTTCTCTTTTGTGCTACCTAAGACTCAGATTTTAATCTGCCTTCCCCCTGATATTAAGTAGGAGCTGAACCAAAAATTGCAATAAAAGCTTCACAGAGGTGTCTCCTGAAACAATAGTTTCTTATCTGCAAGGAGCCTGCTCCATCCTATGAATCCATCCTAAAGCTGTGCATATATGAATCCTATGAACACTGTTTTCCCTATTCTGTTCACCTCATTTATATGTTTGTATGCAATTGTGCTGTACTGTGAGCATTCTGATTTAAGCAGCTAGGATCTGGTTAGTTTGTATAAATGCAACAGGGCAAAGATTTTACATTGTATGATATCTGAACATGCAACTCCACCTGAAAATTTAGCACACAGAAGCTTTAAAAATCCAAGGAACCACCTATCTGCATTTCTAGGAACTTTTTAAAGAGCATATTTCTTGCAAGTCAGGTATCATTTATTTTAACTTTTTTTTTTAACTTTCTCATATTTTACAAAGTTTTGCATGTTTACAAGCTATGAAAGTAGTTGAAAAGGCGCTGTCATGTTGAAATTCATATTTGTTTCTCGAAAATGCAGAAAGTGAAGAGCCAAAGAACCTTCCCTGAACAAAATTGATTATTTGATTAGCAGTCTTGTTTGCTAAAAGCTGTGGGTGATATGAGTGATAAATAAGACAGATGCAATTATATGGTAGTTGTTGCGTGCCTGACTTAGCCCTATTTGGCTATTCCCAGCCCTCCCTTTAGCTAAACTTTGAGAAGCATATAATATGGAAAGGAAGTTTTCTTTTGTATTGTGTATATTTAAAACAACTTGCTTCTGCTGATGGGTTTATGTCATCAAACTCCCTTAACAGAGAAGCAGGTTGTGTTGACTTAAAAAAATAATTCTCAAGCCAGTTCTCCCATGGGCTTAATTATTGTTAATCTTGTATCTGCTATTTTAAGGAAACTGTTTCTTGTAAAATGAACTAAACTAGACTATAAAGCTCCTATTATTATTAGCAAAAATAATAGCTGATGAAGCACCTGATGCTCTCAGGTGACAAGTAGTATTATAATAATTATACTAATGAGTAAAATGAGGCACAGAAAGATAAGGCCAAATTCAGATGTGTATGAATTGCCTAAGGTCATAGAGTAATCAGCTGTATGCTAGGGATAGCACAGCAACAGAACAGCAACGCAGCAAATCCTGAATCATAGTCAATTACTTATTCACAGAAAAATAACTTCTGAAAAAGTTATTTTTCACATGGTTTTCATCAGTCATTTTGAACTATAGTACTGTTATGTGTCTGCTGTTAAGCAAGGCCTTTCTCTGTTTTCAGCAGCTCTGTTCAAGAGTGCTTTGTATCACCAAGGGAATAGTTAAGGCACTGTCTCTGGTTAATAAGAAACTTCTTTATCACTGATTTACAGAGGGGATCAGTGCTTTGCAAAGGCTAGGAAAATTATAAAAAGTAATAATCTCTGTGAGGATCAGAAATTCTCAGAATAGTCCTAAAGTTACTCTGTAAATCCCTCCTGTGCATTTTGTGCTTTGGCTCATCAGGTACCTTGTGGTAGGACAAAAATTAGGTGAAATTCATCCTTTGTCTTAATTTTGTTTTTTTTTTTTTTTTCTCTGCTTTCATTCCTTTTTCTAAAAGATGGCAGATTTTTTAACATGAAAGTTATTTATAATAATCTCTCTGATTATGTTTAGACTGAAGACAACAGATATTGAGTATCAAAAAAGGCCATATCTGAAATAAAGGCACTTTTCCAAGTATAAGCTGTCTTTGGCTATGTATTAGTCAAAGCCTGTCCAGATAGGGTTGTTTATGTTCCTTTTTCCTCCCAGCTGTGTCTCATTGTTATGTTATTGATATCCTATATGATTCCAGCCATGCTAACAGGTTTTTTTATCAGCTGTGCAAGAATCTGGTTCAGGAGAAATGTACCAGTGATACAAAAAGTATGGACCCTGTACTGTTGATTTGACATTATTTCACTTACTACAGTAGCTACATTGTGTAAAGATGTGCAACTACTACAGTAAGCAAAATAATGTCAGGTCAATGCACTGGCATAGCACAAGTCATTAGCTCTCAGATTTTAAAATAGGAAATATTTTTGAATATAGGATAATTTTGAATATAGGATAAGAAAAAATGGCATTTGAAATGACTACTGGTGGTCAGTTCACCTAATCTTCTGTTGAAAGCAGGGGTATCATCAAAACTAGATCAAAGTTACGCAGGGTCTTATCCAGTCAAGTTCTGATACCCCAAGAATGTAGATTATGGCTACTGATTCCACTGTTTGGCAACTCTCATTGTGAAGAATTCTTCCTTAAGTCTGTCTTGAATTTCCTTTGCCATACCCTGTAACTGTTCTCTCTGGTCCTTTCACTGTGCATCTCTAGTAACAGTCTTCTCTCCAACATATCTTTAAGAAGAGAGAGAAAAAAAAACAGAGTTAGATTCCTCTTAGCCTTCTCTTTCTAAAGCTGAGTAAACATTAGATTCCTGTCAGCTCTCTCTTCCACTTTGCTATGGTCTCTCTGAATGGAAACTTGCCCATCTGGGTGTTTGACTGCTCCCCTAGTTTGATGTCATCCCCAAATTTGCTAAGAATGGGTTTAGTCCTATTGCCCATGTTGATGATGAAGATGTTAAAAATTACTGGAGTACTGACCTCTCTAAACTGCAGGAATAGGCTTTTAAAAAATGTTTCATTTCTATAGTATTCAGCAGCAAGCACTGAATGATTTTCCATGTTATCATGGAAGCATACATCACTGTTACTTATGCCTGTCTCAAAGTAAAAGCTGCTAGTCTCATCACATACTCAGTCTGTCAGAACCCATTTCCATAAAAGTAGCAGCCAGACAAGATTCATATGGGATTATATGGCTGGCTGTTAAATGTGTATCTCTACATATGTATTTATGTGTCTGATTCAAAATCCATTGACAAATCAGCATCGGTTCTTGTTTATAGAATGAAAGAAATTGTGGTCTTCTCATTATTCTTAATCATTTCCTTGTATGACACAGTGGGAAAAGTTGAAATTGCTACCAGATGAGAGATTTTGTAAAATCATTTGTTAAATGATGGCATTTCTGTAATGTTTCTCACATATTGTTCAGTGATCACCTTTATATGCATTTTGTAATACACGAAGAAAAAAAGTGATCGAGTTGCACATTTCCACGGCAACAGGTATAATTCTATTTCCTTTGTTTCGTAAAGCTGGAACTTGCCAGCACACGGGCAAAGGATCGTTCTGTTGAATGGCAACCACGGATTTCAAAAGCCTTGAGTTATAAAGTATTTGGTCACACATCTACAACCTCTACTACACCAAACAACTTTTGCCAGTGAAAAAGAAAACTGTCTGAAAATGAAATTAAAGGAGAAGGGTTGCCAGTTGTAGGATATATTAGGCTGATGCAAGATACAGCAATTTGCAAACACTTCTGTGTTCCTCCCTTTCCAGACTGGGTTCCTGATTTGCTTCTATTTTTGCTACATTAGTAAACTAGCATCAGTAAGGAAGCTTCATTTATATGCACAAATTTGGACTGTGATTTGTGAGTCGTCTCTCATTTTAAGTTGTTTCTGGACCACAAAAAAAAAAAAAAAGAATCCAAATATACATTTTGTGTTTTTATTTATAATTGTATGCACTGCTTTTAAATGATTGCTTATTGGAATTTTAAAACTGAGCAATGTAAAGAATTCTCTGGCTGTATCTATATGATATGATCACCATGTGTGTGAGCATACACATTGGAAAAAATAGCCCTTTATTTTTATATACCAGCTTCCCAGTCAGTTTTAAGTCTGTAAAAAGCTCACAAATGTAATGGAGCTTCTAAAGTAAATATTAAATGAGATATGAATAAATTACTTTAAACCAAAGTGTGTTTGTATGCGCAGGCATACTTTTTTAGCACCACCTATGAAAGTGTAGTATATTTCAAACCTAAAACTTAATAATTTATAGTCATGTACATTCATGTGCTTTGCACATGTATAGCAATGTATGATTCAAGATGCATTTGTAATGTTTAAATTTAAATAGTTAAAAGGAGCAAAATATGTTATTTTTAGAAGTTATAGAAGGGTCACCAAAGAGGACTTCATTGTGTCATAGTCATTTTAATGTATTCTGTGTTTGCTATTTTTTTTCTTTTTAATTGAAGTGTCTTTGTATGATATATAAAACTAACTTCTGAAAATGTCAGAAAGTAGAGGTCAGCAAGACTATGTGTTTTACTGAATATGAGAGTCACGCACTGATAAGCTTAATAAAAAATATTCATGAAAGGTTATTGATGATTGTTTCAGCAAGTATTCAGAAAATTGTCCTCTTGTCATTTTATTAAAGTTCATTGATACCAACAATTTCTATGTACTGAAATGAAATAGCTGAAAGAAACGTGATTTCCACAAACGTATGTAATTGGGAACTACTGATCTGTTTTAGATAACAGAAGAAAAACTTCATAAGAAAGCTTGTGAGGTCCAAGACATTTGGTTTATCAGAAACAATGAAACTCAAATAACTATGCAGTGAACACTCAATACAGATTCTTTAACTCTTTGCCAAAATACTTAGGTAATCCTTAGAATTCCAGTTTTGCAGCTCCAAACTTGCTCAGGTAAGGTTTCCCAACTGGGATCATTCTAAGTTCATCCTTATTCATCTTGCCACATGGTAGAAAGAGGCTTTCAAGTCTCTTCTCTTCTGAGAGACAATTTTTCAAGCCATGAATTTTATTATACCAGCTCTAAAACTGGCCAGAGCAGCTTCTATGAAGTCAGAAAGGCTGTCCTTCCAGTACTGTCAAGCAAAATACTGAGGACTTCAAGTGTCCCAAGTACATTTTTGTTTTGGCAAGCAATACTGTGAAAAAACTGGCATACTTTGAAATCTTCTCGAAAACACATCAGGTTGAGGTCAGACACAAGCAGCTTTTCCAGAGAGGGAAATAACTACCAGAGCAAGGAGAGAATAGAACAGACAGGAAGGAGGACAAGACTTCGTAAATCAGCACTGATGGCAAGCCTCACTATTTTTAACTGTGGCTTGACAAGCCTCATGAAAGGGAACATTCTGGAATACCATAAATCTCGTGTTGAACTCCCCAGGAAACACTTCTGAAGATCACAGGGGAAATAGTGTCAAAAGCCTTGCTGAAGTCATAGTAGACAATATTCACTGCTGTCCCTTAATATACCAATCACTCATCATTGCAGAGTATCAGACTGATCAAGCATCAACTGGAAGGCAAACACAGGAACTGTAAGAATGAAGACTTTGGGCCCACTGTAGGAAAGGATCTGGTTCGAGACCATTTTGAGAACCTGAACGTGCACAAGTCCATGGGACCTGATGAAATCCATCCGCAGGTCCTGAAGGAGCTGGCAAATGAAGTTGCTAAGCCACTGTCCATCATATTTGAAAAATCATGGCAGTCAGGTGAAGTTCCCGAAGATTAGAAAAAGAGAAATATAACCCCCATTTTCAAGAAGGGGAAAATTGATGAGCTGGGGAACTGCAGACCAGTCAGCCTCACCTCTGTGCCTGGCAAAATCTTGGAGCAAATTCTCCTGGAAGTCATGCTAAGGCATATGAAAAACAATGTCATGGGTTCAGCAGCACCAATCTTTCTCCTTTAAGTAGTAGCTGGTGCAGCACTGTGTTTTTGATTTTCGGCTTGGGAACAGTGCTGGTAGCACCAGTGTTTATAGTTGTGGCTTAGAATGTTTAGGCTGGCCAAGGACTTTCTGAGTTTCATGCTCTGCCATGGAGGAGGGGAGCCGGGAGGAAGCCAGGAGGAAGCAGAGACAGGGCACCTGACCCAAACTGACCAAAGAGATATTCCATACCACAGCACGTTATGCTCAGGATGTAAAACGGAGGGCAGAGACCCAGAAGGGTGGTGGTGCAGAGGGGATGTGCACGGCGTGTTCAGTACTTGGTAGGAGGTGATGGGAGGTGCACTGCGTAGTCAAGCTTGTGTCATGGGTTCAGCAGCAGCAGTTATTTTTTTCTTTAAGCAGTAGCTGGTGAGCACTGTGTTTTGGATTTTTGG
>JASSUY010026620.1:8488-21321 GCA_032466535.1 Forpus xanthops | reverse complement strand
AAAACACTGAATTTCAGAATTCAAAATTGAGTAGACTTCATTTTCAAAAGCAAGGCTGGAGTTCAAATTTTGCATATTTTACTGAGGAACTGTAAGGAGAGCATTTTAACTACTTTGGTAAGATTAACTCCCATAAGTTGAATGAACAGAAATCCAACTCAAACTAAACCAAGCAGAAATAAATCTAACAAACACTGTAATTTCCAAAGATATTACAAATTCAAAATAGTCTTACCTTGGACACATTGCTGATAAAATCCAACTGACAAGTGCTCTCTTTATCTACTTGATTACAAAGATTCTGTAAAGTGGAGGCATATTCCTTATCGCTTTTTACTCGCATAACCATAAATTTCTTCACCGTTTCCAGCAGTCGCAGTTCCCAATCTTGCAGTTTCAATAAAGCATCATGAGAGTACTTCAGATCACCTCCAAACCCCATTTTTTAAGGCACTATACACCACACAGGGGAAAATACAAGCTCTTCACCACATCTGAAATCAGAACAAGATTCATGAGACACTGTCAAACAAAAAAGAGACACTTCCAGTGTGACAAAGAGAAGCTATTAATGTCTAAACTCTGAAATAACTTCAAGATTAAACACATACATATACTTCTTAAAAAAAAAAAGTCAGTGTTTCGAACACCCATCTATGACTAGAAGAGATCTCAGGCTGTTCTCCAGCTTCGTTCTGCAAAATGTACCTCTCTACCTATGTGAAACTAGAGGAGAACACATAAAAACATCTAAGACAGATACTAAAGATCAATCCACTTATTTAATCAAGTAATTATAACTGCCAGTATTTCCACACAAGGACTGCCAACTACACTACATACACTGTCCCACTCCTGGTGACCCAGAACATTTGTTCCTGGTGTTTACTGTCCTCTGAGCTCAGAAAAATCCAAATAAAACATCAGTTCTCAAGCAGCACATCTATGCGAAATGGAGAATTAGTTAGAAGCTAGTTTGCTCTTAAACATTAGCAGGCCATTAAACTTGCAGATTCGATCTCCCAAAAATCAGAAAATATCCCAAATAAGGCTCCCCATGCAGTTGTCCACTGCTCCCCTGTGACATGCATTAGAGGAGAGTCCTTCAGTTCACACAGCTTCCCCTAAGGCAGTCCAGTCTTACTGTACTAAATGGGAACCATTTGATAAACAGGTAAGAAATGTTGCCTTGTGAAATCCTGTGACACAACTGCAGGTCAAAGTCATCTGTCTGAGCTAGCTGTAAAACACTTCCCTGTAATACTGATAAACATGCAGCTACATCATAGAAGATCTGAAGGCACACATGAGTAATTTCCACAGACTTCCACAGGTTTTGTAATGTGGGCTGAATCCTGTTTTCTGATATACACCAAGAAACTGCTCCTACACAAAGCAGCTTCAAACTAGGTAAAATAAATCCACACTAAACTGCAATAACACTCTCAACTGCAGTGCAGATACAGCCTGTGTACCACTTAAGTCACAAATTCTTGCATCCCAGCAGTCCTGTCTCTTTTGAAGGCAGGAGTATCAATTTTTTCACAGGCTTTAAATTGTTGCTTAAGCTAGCAGAATGCATTTCAAATATTAACAGATTCATTTCCTAACAGCCCATGGGGTGAAGCATCTTATTTTACATTGAGAAATGAGACACTTAAACTAATGACAACGCTATACCAGCTAATACTGGAATGTACAAGGGTTTAAGAGCAGACTTTCCAGTGTCAAGTATTTTTAGCATATTAAGTATCAAGAAAAAAGATATTATCAGCTCCAGTTTCCACAGAAAAATACAGAAGATTTTGCAGATCAGAACCTAAAGCCTGATTCCCAGGACTCATTTCTCTCTTCCTGCAGTTCCCTGACTCCATTAGCTTTTCCCATAAGTTATGGAAATAAGCCTCATCCACTACATATTTCTTCTCAGAACATTAACCATACTATGTTATTAAAGAAAGATCTGATAAAATAGCAACAACAGTACCATCCTATTATGCATCTACACAAGAGAGACAAGTCAAGATTGTACGAGCAACCTTAAATCTGTCTTAAGCCTTCATATACTAACTTCAAGTTGCATATTTTAGTTCGAATTCTTGTTGATGGCTAGGAGCTCAGTCATAAACAGCAATAGCAAAATTAAAAAAGGTGGACTATGTCATTATGAGTTGTATTAATGATAATATTTTCCCAGTTGAAATTTAAGAACAGTCTTGCAAAACTACCAAGATTTTAGTAAGACAAGCAAAACATCTTAAAGCACCTACTTACTAACATGACTGAAGCAGAATTTGTGATTTTTTTGACACCATTTAGACAAATATTAACTCTTGCGATCAAGCTAAATTTTCTTTTAGCACATTTTAGCACACTACCTAAATATTCTTTAGCTATGAAAAAGGACAGCATCTTCTTTTTCTTACACTCCATATTCATAAAAGATGGGAACTAAATGTCAAGATGAAGTCTGGCCTTGTGTGATGAGTAAAGTTTGCTTGCTTTCACTCCAGCCTCTTTTACAGAGAGGTAGGAAGGCAAGGGCAAGAGGAAATATTCTAAGCATACAGTACTTTAGCCTGCTTCTACCGACTCACTGTGGAGCCATACAATTTCAAAACTCAATAGAACAAAAGATCAACAACATCTCACTCTAGTCTGTTTAGCCTCCCTTCACTAAGTGGTAATTAGATTTTTTTCATATTGCACTATTACATGCCTGAGTACCTAGATAAATACGTACAAATACTGGACTGTGGTCCTGGTTTTAAATTATTCCATTCACCATGGCAGAAGCAGCACAGCAAAAATTATTTTTTCAAAACAATCAGAATTCTGATTCTGTAAGACTGACAAGCATAAATAGTCTCAGAGGTGATGATCCCCAGCTGGCTAAACCAGCCTCTGTACGCCTTAATTGTGAATTAAGGAAATGTTCAATCAAGACATTCAGCAAAATTCAAATGGGGCAGTATTGCGGAGGTAAAGAAGTGGTGAACAAGTATCCAAGACCTCAGCCATTAAACTGTTGATTAGCTAATCTAATGCTTTAATTAAAACCACTTTAAATTTTTTAACACTTTTTAACAACTGAAAACAGATCAGAATCATTTACTGGATTTTAAAACTGTAAGAATTACCAACACATAGACATGCTGTACGAAATCTTTATTTCCGTTACTCTTAAAAAGCACAAGCATATTTCCAAAAGCCAGTATTCAAAGAGAATATATGGCACCAATACACAAAGGTATTTTTCCAAGTTTGGTATCTCCCTTCTTTACGTGCACAGATGAGTTGACAGCTGCCCTACAGGGTGAAATCAACAGAAGAGAATATTTCAGTTTGAAGGGACCTACAACAATCATCTGGGCAAAATGATCCATTTAGATCAGCTCATCTGGCACCAGGAGTTGCTGCTCAAGGACAGCAAGGAAGCTGGGCTGCTATTTCTGACATGATCATCCTTCTGCTTCCCCATGTTCACAGTTACAGCATTACAGAAGAAATATTAATAGTCCCCATTTTTTGGCTTTATCATATATTACAATGCTCAGATTGTACACGTAAGATAGAGACTGATTCCAATTCAGATTTTACAACCACATATTAGTGGCAAAATGAAGTAGTGCAAAAAAATCTGACACCAGAAAAGACTTATCAGAACATATGGGAAGTTTCTACTCCAGTGTTGAAAAGATGAAAATATAGTATCAAACATACTCCAAGAGAAGCAAAATCTTTCTCAAAAGATTTCTGGTAGAATATTTTACCTTAAAGGGAAAAAAAAAAAAAAAAAAGAAACAAAATACCCCCCAAAAATGCAGAGATAGCATCACATTTTCAAGTAGCTAGATGGAAAACTGATGTCAGTAAACACGATATGCTAAATTCATACAGAAAAAAACCTCAAGAGTTACTTGCTCTGACTCTGAAAAGATGTTCCCTACTTCTGGCAGATACCCATGAAGCTTATCTCTTTCTCCACGCATGAACAATACTTGCATAATTTGACAAGCCAATGAAGTCTGAATTCTAGCATGTTTTGTAAAAGTAATAACATCCCAGTGGCATTACATAGGACAAATGAGTTTCAGCTAGTTTATTTTTTTTATTTTGAAAAATACATATACGCTACCACAAAAACTGTGGGTATGCAAATTAGCCAATCAATACTTGGTAAGCTTTAACAGTTAAATTCATATCAGAGCCAATTCAAAGAAAGCAAGAATTATTTTCTTTTTAGAATTACTCTCAAAAGAACAAGCTAATCACTGACACGAAGTGAACACTCAATGTACGTTTAACAGCATACTGTGAACAAGCAATTAGACCCTGAACATCAATAAATGTAAGGACAGTTACTGAATACAGCTTATAATTTGTCTTCACCACCACCACAGTGAGGCAGTCAGATTTCAAACAAAGTAATATTAAGCTTTGTCAGTGTGACAGTGAGAAAATTCAATGATAATTCTTCAATACTGTAACATTTCCTTCAACAAATAAAGCCAATATTCTAGCATTAGTACCCTTCCTGAATTCCAGCAACAACTCTGAAGAAAGTAGTTTTCATACCAAATCTACATTTAATTCAAAGATTGCAATCTGTTCATGACACATGACAGCGGCCATACTGTGACAGATCCTGTGTGTCTGCCAATGGCCAAAATCACATGAGCAGGGAGCACATACATAGCAATACTTCTCTTTGATGCTGTCCTACTCTCATAACAACTGGTGTTTTCTTTTACATACTGCCATAAATATATCCAAGACTGTGATTGCTAGTCTTAAAAGATCTACATGCATCAGTTGGAACTTGTGGTTTTATTGATGACAAAGTATGCAACTGATAAATCGAGACCAGAAGCACACCTGACCCCCAGTTAAACTCAGAAGAGGAAAGCAGAGAACACATCTGGCCCACACAGAGGGAGGAATATGGAATGGGCATTGTACACAGTACACCATACTCAATCTGCTGTTATCTCCCTTGATCCTAAATCTACATGGACTCCAAATCACTTAGCATGGCTTACAGTTTGCCTCCTAGAAACATTAATAACACTGCAAAATTGGAAAATAAGAAGACTTGGATTCAGGAGACAAACCCTCAAATGCAAGACTTCTGTAGTGATTTAAAAGCAATTTTATAATAGATGACCAATTTGTTAAGACAGTCTAACCCAGTTTCTGAATGTCAGGTTTATGGTAGTTACATTCCATTAAAATAGTGAAGTGAACCATTCTTAGCCTTCCATCCACACCTTAAACAAAAATTGAAATGTTAAACAATTGACGTTTCTGTAAGCGTAAGATCTATTCTGGGAATGTTCAAGATGACAGAACACAAAACATAGGATTTAACTACTATATGTTTATACTAACCACACATTCAGTATTTTAATGTGAAATGTACAGAGCACAAACTAACAGAATTAATACTTCTCTGGAGCTACTGCCATCAATAAACATTCAAAGTTGTAATTTAAAGCAAGCCTGATCATTTCAAATTTGGTCTAAATATTTGTCCACTCAAGGTAAAATAGACAAGTTATTTTCAGGAAAGCTTTTCTGCAAAAAACAGCAAACATACCTTAAAAAAAATGTCCTCAAGAAATGGTCCTTAGTATACTTCTCTCTATGTCAGCAGCTACTTCTGATTTTCACTTTATGAAATATACTTTCCTGGGGACTCTGGGAAAGAAAAAGAGATCAAACTTTTTTATTATTTCAGCATTTTAAAATAAATTGTGAAACTTAAATTTACATAAGTTGCTTTGCATTTTCAGACTATTACCAGAAGACAGATATATATATTTTTAAGATCATTCGAGAACAGCAAAAGAGCAGACTTCTCAAATGACTGCAAGTAGCAGTAGGCTATCACTTCATACACCAGTTCTGAGAGAAGAAATTATTTTGCCTCTTCACATGCAACCAAAGATTAGGTTTTTTTAAGTTCCTGAAATTTCTTATGGCAGAGTGTATTACAGCCATAAAACTGAATAATTTTATTTATTTCTGTACTTTGCCCTTGACAAAACAAAAAGGAAGCCACTTAATAAGGAAAATGAAAGCATGACAGGCAAAAATTCATCATATGAAAGACAAACTTAGTAGCAGCATTTTCACAGCACTGTAAGAAAACAAGTGCCAACATAAGAAAGGGACAAATCAAGATACAGAACTTCTTATATGGCTCTAATTACTCCAATATCTAGAACAGTAAGAAGTCAGGTGACTGCGGCACTAAAATTTCAAGCTGTAACTCTGAACTGCAATCTAGGTGAAGTAAATTGAAACAGAAGGCTACACCTCTCAGGTTTTATATTAAAAAAAAAGTACATGAAATATAAAAAAAGAAGAAACAGGCTTTGCTACAGCTTACAAGTGTTAGATATACTGTGTAAGGTACATCTAGACCAGTATTAAGTGCTAACTCACACTCTTATACCAGAATGTCTCATCTGAAGATTTAGTTTTCGATGAGACATTCAGTATCAGTTTAGCAATGCCCTTTTAAGAAAGGACATAATTGAGCATAACTGAAAGACAGTGTGTGAGGATAAAGAAAACAGAATTATTTTCAAGATCACCACTACGTAAAACAAAGCACTAATCATGAATGCATTCACAAATCTTATGAAGGGATAGCTTTATTTTACACTGAAGCAGCCATTATTTAGTATTCCCTTCTGGTTACTTAGTGACATTCTAGAAACAAAGTGCTGCCTAATATAAATAGGAAACTTCAGTGCCCCATGACCAAAAATAGAAAAGACAGTACGTGATGCTTACATGCAGTTACTGCAAAAAAAAAACAGCAGCTATGCAAGCAGATACAAATGGAGGGGGAAAAAATGCAGCAGGCTAGCAGCATTACAAAATTCACTAAATTTTTAAAAACAGATGCAAAAACACTTGTTGCAAAAGCCCAAGAGGAAGTCTCCACCAGCAAAAAGTTACAAGCAAGACCAAAAACGTTATAGCAAATTTAGCTCCAGCCCTCCCACCACAAATAAAAACCAGTTGGAAACACCAGCATATCACTGGACAGAAACACTAGTTTTAACCTCTTTCCGGGTTCAAACAGGACTCACGAGAGTAAAACACATACTACCACCAGCGCCTGGGCACATTTAGATTTCAAGCAGATATTAAAGCTCCATCTTTTGTGCCCTGCACACAGACAAAAGCACTCTTTTTTTTTTTTTTTTTTAAGATAAAGAAGAACTGTTTTATCACTTACATTAGAATGGAGAACTGTTTGTCAATATAAAACTAAAATGTAAATTCAACTTTTCTCTAAAATTCCAATTACTACTGACTTTTTATCTATATGCATATTTTCATCTGCATACAGGTCATTAGTAGAATTTAAAACTGGTAATACAAGTCCAGTACTGATCTGATAGGTGTATATTAGCTAGTACATGGAAGTATAATAAAGACTTGCCAGTGAGCTACACAGCTATCTGTAAGAAAGCAGTAAAATGCTACAGGACTCCCATTGGTGTTTCTGAGCTCAAACACAGTAGAATTTAATAATTACAGACAGCTTGCTACCTCAATGAAATAACCCACTAGATAATGGAAATATAAAATAAAGAATTAAAAGATGATATGATAGAGCAGAAAACCTAGGATGATCTGTTTTCTGAAATTACTGCTGAGACACTCAATGACAATCCTACACTAGATCCCCTGTAGACTGGGAACATGTAAGGCATTCTCTCAAAATGAAGCATCAGAAGGCCATTTAAAAAGTATCAAATTAATAGTAAGAATTCACCAGAGGCAGGTATTATTCAGCTGATGAGTTAAAGCATCATAAAATATGAAATTGCTAAACTTTTAGTTCTGAAAAAAACTAAGACTTAAGGTGACCTAAGTAACGAGGAATGGAGAATGGAAAATATATCAATTTTTTTCAGAGTTTGACAAAGCAATCAGCAGAAGCAGAACAAAGACAGTCCGACTTCAATACCAGGCAAGGTGGTTAAAACCATACTGAGGAATTTGTAGACTGGAATAATAGGGAGAATAAAAATACACTACTGCTTTTGTGGATGAAAACTCATGCTTCACAATTTGAAGAGTTCTTTGAAGTAATCAAGGATCCTGTGGGTAAAGGTGTTGGAATTATTGGTGAACAAAAGATTTCTAAGACGTTTCTGCTGATGTTTATTACAGAAGTGAAGACCTTGCACCGTAAGACTTTGACAGACAAAGATCCACAGGGAAGAGAGTCAGAAGTCTCACCAGAATCTGAGCCAGGTCTTGGACTGCTGCTCAGAATGGTCACTTTCATATCTGTCATTTCACATATCAATTGCGCTTACATTTCCAAATTATACAAGATTATTATGAGCAATCAAAATTGACACATAATTAAAAAAATTATGTAAGAACTCCAGAATGCTGAGCCACAAGCATATAAAACGGCAGATGAAGTCACATGTCTGTAAATGCAATGTAACACGCTGGGAGAGAGAACTGTAGGTTATTTAATGCCATTACTAGAAAAAGGTCCGGTAGTCTCTGAACATACTGATTCAAAAGTATTTGTTCAGAGCTTTGAAGTAGTCAGGTTAGGAACCATCCAGAATATCAGACCTTTTTTTAATTAGGGGAAAAGAGAACATAACATATTCTTACACTGCTGACATATTTGTGCTGCTCTAAATCTTCAAATTATTCTAGCTCATGAAGAATGCAAAGCATCAAAAAAAGTATAGGTATGACTGCTCAGAGTATGGAGCAACTTCTGCACAAAGAAAGGAATTTTTTAGCTCACAAAACAGGTGTATGACAGGGTGTCAGATCAAAGTACCAAAAAAAAAAAATTATGACAGCACAAAGTGACATGGTATGTCAGATCCCTGAAGTGTTTCCCAGAAGTACACGGGGACAGCAAATGAAATTTTTCAAAGTTGCTCTTAAGCACTTCTTTGCCTAGTAAATAATTAAATGAGAGAATTCAATGCCTAAAGATAATTTTGACATCAAGAAACAAACAGGTTAAAAAATTACGATAAAAAGTCATTAAAAAAAAAACATAGATCTGTTTAACAGCAGAACTTCCATCTCATGATGTCTCCAAACTGCAAAAGCAGGAAGGGAACTTCATTTGTGCCCAACATCCCTTCTTACCTGACTGAATCAAGTGAAGTCAGTATATCAGTATTTGCTCACATGTAAGCATCCTCACACAGCATGCTCTCACTACGTTACTCCTGCAGCTGTATGGAAAAACCGTTTTCCCTAGCAGGTCTTGCAGCTGCTATCTTATTAAAAATACATGCAAATAAGAAGGAACCATTGGCCCAGAATTATAAGACACACCTCCTTTTTTGATATAAAAAGTTTTCACTTACCTCTTGGAATTCTTTTCACTTGTGCAAATGGTAGTAATAGACATGATGAAAGTAAGTCACTAATAATCATGTAGGTACAAGGCTTACAATGTAAAGAGCCCAACTAATCCTTTCTTGTTCCACTGAAGAACCACAGAAAGATTTTTGTCAAGACTCAGCCTTCTCAGGCTATCTTAGTATTCCCTGCCCTAAGCATGAGGAAAAAGTTTCTCAATGACCAAATCTAACCTTCCCCACTCTGCGACGGAGGAACAGAGAGAAAAGACTAGTCAATTCTACACAATCTGAATAACTATTTTTGGACCAAGCTATTATGATTCTTTTAATTTTTCATTTTAAATTGTTTTCTAGACCACTGCTGTCCTCTGAAAACCCTCCAATTAGACCTTATCTCACTTAAGAGTTCAGAACCTAAAATATTTGGGTACTGTAAGACCCACTAATTCTGAGAAAATCAGAGAGATTACTTCAAAATACTTCTGAGCTCCTGCCCAAGTGCTTCAGTTTCTTCCAAACAGCATGATACAGCATCCTTCTTTCTTTGTGATCCAAAAATTCCAGGTCCTTTTCCACAGAACTGCACCTTACCTTACCCTGTTTCTTCCCCCATCACATACTCATGCATTCCAGCCTACAGACTGCGTGTTATTGCATTTGTGCTGATGCCCTGCTCTGTTTCAAATGATAACTCCCATCTGCCAAGATGATTCTGAACTGTAATCTCATTCTCTACAATGCCTGAAGTTGTTCCCAACTCTCTATGGCCTGAAATCTTCCACAGCATACACTTTATTTTATCATCTCGGGCTTCCTGTGAAAAATGTACAATGCCATGTGGTAGTGTACCATGCAGTAAGTACTCTTCAACTGCAGTTACTCCACCACTTTTGCCTCCACGCTGTAGAACTTCCTGCCTTAAGAATAGATAGCAAGGCAGCCGCTGGAGATTGAACCTCACCAGGCAGAAAAGTACAAGAGGGTGAGGGCCTGTAATCCTAATCTAAACCTAATCTACAGGTTAGGAAGAGCAGAGGTAGGCTGGCTGCCAGGAGCCACACTCCGCCTGTGAGCCTCTGGACTCTATGTCATGCTCTTGTTAAGGCTGAAAATGGCAATGCCATGTACAAAGTAACACACATACATCTTGTCTTAAAAGGGCACATGCACCTAGCTTCTTGCTACCTGCGACACGCTTACAAATAAAGAAAGCTTCCCTTCCCATGTTTTTTCCAGGAGTTAAGTTTTTCTTAAATTAAGTTCCAGGCTGCAAAGAAAGCTAACAAAAAGCATGGCCTCAATAGAAAGTACCTGACCAATGAATTTCACTGAACTCTCAGTTCTACAGTGCTGCCATGTTTATCTCTACACTAGATCATAACAGAAAAATGGATCGAGCCAGAGCATGATAAAAATTATTCTCAGGTAGCTGGCACTGCACTCCAGTATCTCCAACCCTGTTACAAGTTCTCCTAGCTAAATGACAGCACTGTTCTAGAGTTACAAAGAAGCATATAATGCTAAAATTACCAAAAGTTGGTCACAAACTTAAAAAAAGCCCTACATATATTAGTGACTCAAGCTTATGCACGTATGCACAGAGCATTTTATTTAGGGAAAAAAAATAAAAAAAAAACCACAAACCTCTTACTTGGAAAAAAAGAAAATAAACCAATACCTCTAAAAGCTATGTTTCCTATCTTGATATAATTACATGACAAGTCAGAATGCACATAAACACACACACAACACACAGAATCCAAGAGCAAACCCTCAATACCTAGACCACCTAGTGAGGTATCTCTTCAGGAAGACAAAGGAGGGAAGAATACAGACACAGCACTGAGGGTCTCTCATCATCACAGAATATCATGTAAGACTCCCTGGAAAGGTTTCAGGACCCTGAACTATTCTAGTTGCTGACATTAGACTTTTCAATTTAGAAATCCAGAATACTGCTAAGAGCTTCATCCAGAAGTGCTATATTACCTCTTGAGATTATGGACATAGAGAGTAGAGAAAAACAAAAATCCACAGGACATGAAATTATTTTAAAATTCTAGAGGCAGCTTAATTTCTTCCTATGGTCCAACATCAGCCAGAATTTCTCACTGCAGCCAAAAACAATTAGATTAAAAATCTGCCTTTACTCTGTAAATATATAACAATACTGGTCTCCTTATGAGAAATACAATCTAGTTCCAAATATGCATCATTCTTTGAAAAGAAAGTCAAAGAACAATCGGTGTGCTGCTTCTTCTTTCCTCCTTCATTAAACTAATTACATCCTTCTGGTTCATTAAACCCTCTACTTAGCTAACTCACTGTTCACTCAGTCTTCTTGAGGTCTCTTATTTCCTTGGCACAATTAGATCACAGTCAATGTAGTCTGACCCCACAGCATTCTATATAGAAAATCAGTCCACAAGAAACACATCCATAAAGAAGAGAGAGAGTCCTGTCCTCTCCCAACAGACTGCTGCACTACAGGAATACATTGTGTGGTTCATTGAAAGGTGCTTCAAGTTCACTCGCACTCTACATACCCTAGAAGATACTGTGGTAATTCTGTTAAATGGGATACAGTAAATCTCACTAGAGGTAGAGTCACCATAAAGGCAGATGACTGAACTATGCATGCGCATCTTCTTAAGCACTTGAAGTGCATAAAAAAAAATTTAATGAGTATATTTCACAAATATATAAAGCTATTTTTTCAATGAGAAAACCTATCCTGACTTTTTACATCCAGACAGTTTTTTCAGATAAGCCTCCCCAGTTACAGGCATTCCTTCTGAAGGGTATTTTTCATATTTCAAAATGCATAAATGGACCAAACTGTAATAAATGGATATTGTAACAGTTAAAAGTTGTGAATGTTTAACCTTCCAGGTCACTGGGATAAATGGTACTAAAGTCCACATGAGCCAAAAAAAAAACCAACTAAAACATATGCTTGGACTTGTCACAGGGAAATCTATTTGTATACATAAGACTCAGCCTAAATGAACTTTATTGCAACAGATTAATTTTTTAGCCCCAGCTTTTCATTCTGCATATCAAAACTATTCTTTCCACCAATGACACCAAGCGACTAACTTTTACTTTATGAGGCAAATGTTCTTCAGGACACAGCACCATTCATGAATGTTCTTCAGAAAAGAAAAAAAAAAAAAGAAAATTCAGGGATAATAACATTGGTATTGCAGAGAGAGGTTATTTAGGTCCCTCAGAATTCATGCCTTAATGCACCCAGAGACAGTTGAAGGGAATTTGACTGACTGCATCTTTAAACCTGAAATCCTGCTTAATCTCAGAAAAAACTCTGCAGAGGGACAGAAGGCATTTTATCTTATTCTAATAGCCAAAAATGTTAACAACCATCTCCTTAATCAATGCTTGGAAATGGCCCCTCACAGCTGCTGAAATGCCCTGCAAACCCATTTATCTCCA
>JASSUY010026618.1:0-39787 GCA_032466535.1 Forpus xanthops | reverse complement strand
GCCCTCCTCTGGACTTGTTCCAACAGTTCTATGTCCTTTTTATGTTGAGGACACCAGAACTGCACACAATACTCCAAATGCGGTCTCACGAGAGCAGAGTAGAGGGGCAGGATCACCTCACTCGATCTGCTGGTCACACTCCTTTTGACACAGCCCAGGATACAGTTGGCTTTCTGGGCTGCAAGAGCACACATTTTCTCATCAGCCAACACCCCCAAGTCCTTCTCCACAGGGCTGCTCTGAATCTCTTCTCTGCCCAACCTGTAGCTATGCCTGGGATTTCTCACACTCAGATGCACTTGTTAGGTCCATGGGCTGCTCTGGAGGTGCTCCAGGCATTCTCTGGGATTCTCTGAGGGTATCCCTGGGATGCTCTGTGTATGCTTTAGGGGTCACCACAGCCAAGTCCAGCCCAAATCTGCCCCATGGGTCAGGTTCCCAGCACCCTGTACTCCCAGGCAACTCACAGCCCCACTGCCCAGTGCTCGCACCCACCCCCTGCTTTCTCCACTAGCCTGGGAACACCCAGCCCCACTGCCCACAGCCTCATGTCAATTTAAGCATTTTTTGAGGTAGAAAAGGTAAGGCATTTTTGTTTTGAGTGCTTGCTTCTTCATATATATAGAATTAGTGAGGCATAATTATAGATAGATTTTTCTTATAGTCTGGACTCAGTAAACTTTAAGGGTTCTAATAAGCTCTTTCAAGGCTAACTAAAAATTGTATTCCAGCATAAAAACCACTCAGCAAAAAATATGGCTACATATAAAAATTAAATACAAATTGGATTTTATTTATTAATTTACTTAAGCATATGAAATACATGAATTTTTCTTCCTCAGTATTGGATTGCATGTTTTGATTTGCTAAGAAACGCAGTATTGACCGTATACATGTAAACTAGACTGCTAGAAAAGAGTAATTACAATGTTTCTGTTATAAAGGCTCACAACTGGAGTTTTGAGGAGACTGTTGGGGTGGATACCTGAAAGGAACCTCTTTCATCTCTACTCGAAATGACAGAAGGAAGAAGACTGCTCTCAAACCTTGCCTGCATGACCTTGGTCTGTCTGTCCAAAAAGCCTTCAGGGATATGCAAGTAGGTAAATATCATAGAAACCTGTAACAAGGAAGATGGATTTATATAAAGTTATCAAAGAAATTCAGTTGAGTTCTTCAGCCGCAATATTTTTATTTGTTTTTCTTGCTAAGTCTTGTACTCCTTGAAAGTCACAGGAAGGAAGCAAGGATGCAAAGTGAGTGAAAATATAGCTGTATAAGGGCTTTAAAAGGCTTCTTGCTTTTTTCTCAGAAAAACCTGAAAGGCAAGGCCAAAACCAACAAAAGGTCTTGGTTGTTGCTACAGTAAGTACTGCAGCACCTTGCAGTGAGTACTTCACTAGGATACTCCCAGGGTTCACAGCTTTGAATGAGTTCTAGCTAGGGAGTAGAAAGGTTTTTATATTACAAAGCTCTCTGAAGTCTCAAATGCTGACACTTCATTTGATTTAGGATGCAGTCTGCAGCCTGTAGCTTCACACTTCCGTATGAGTTGCAGTCAAAACTTGAAACTCTCCAAGGTTTACCTATCTGAATCCAGAAGGCCATAGCAGCTTTCAGTAAGGAACTAACAGGGCTTACTAATAGAACAGGAAGCTAGGTTTCAGGTCAGAAAGTGCTTGAACTCACAACTCTTACCATAAGGAATGTCCCTTAACCATCAAACTGTAAACAAGCAGATTGAGCTAGTTTCCGTGTCACTATAATGCAAGGAATTCAGGACTTCACTGTCCAGAAAGAGTAAGCTTGACTTCTGCGTCTAGGACTTCTGGAATTACTTCAGGAGAGAAGGTCCTGACTCCTGGACCCTGGTCAAGATACCTAGCAAACAAGCAAGCAAGTTTAGGCCTTGTGAACTGTTTTGTTCAATTTGAAATGCAAAAAGTCTTTTTTATTTCAATCCTCTCAAAAACAAATGACATTTTGAGCAAATAAATGCAAAATATTCCACTGAGAAACTGGTGAGACAAAATGCCTTTTTTTTTTTGATTCCTTTTAGAATGGCTAATTAAATAAAAGCAGTATGGGTCTGTAAGTATTTTGATGTTACTGAGTTTGTAACATTTGCAAAAAAGCATTTTTTTTTCCAAACCTTCATGCAAGTATGTGCTTCACATTTCAGCAATTTGGCTGAAATTTTGAACTCTAGAACTCTCCCAGGCTCAAAACCTACACCCAATGGAAACACAAGTTCCACCTTATTTCATGCTTCAACCATGCAAAACCAATAAGTTTGCTGTAGCATTTCAGCACAAACCCATAAATCACCTTGAGAGTAGTTGAAAGGCCACAGAATTAGTGACCCTGTTTCAAGTTTTGAATTCATGGCAAAACAGCAAGCTAAGTAGCTTTTCTCTAAGACATTTTGTGCAGATCTCCTTGGACATTACCCGCACTGTTTTACTGTCTACCTGCATATTTAAGAGAAAAATCTTTGAGAAAACAAATGTCATAAATAGAAATTAGAAATACACTGTATGAAAAGAGCTGTTTGTGATCTGTCAGAAGGTGATTAACATAAAAGTACTCACATAGCAATCCCAAGCTTGTACTATAATTTATGACATCTCACTGTGAGAAACAAGTGAATGGTTTCTTTATGAAAAAAGGGAATGGGAGAACTGTCTACCCTGGATTTGGAAAAGGCTGGGGTTCTCAATGGATTCCTTGCCTCAGTGTTCAGTGGCAAGTGCTCTAGCCATGCTGCTCAAGTCTTAGAAGGCAGATGCAAGGACTGTGAGAATGAAGACCTTAGGCTCATTGTAGGAGGGGATCATGTTTGAGATCATCTTAGAACCTGAATATGCACAAGTCCATGGGACCTGATGAAATCCATTCATGGTACCCAAAGGACCCTGGGCTGGGGAATGAAGTTGCTAAGCCACAGACCATCATATTTGAAAAATCATGGCAGACAAGTGAAGTTCCCAGTAACTGGAAAAAGGGAAATATAATCCCCCGTTTTTTGAGAGGAGGAGGCCACGAGGTTGATCAGGGGGCTGGAGCACCTCCCATATGATGACAAGCTGAAAAAGTTGGGCCTGTTCAACCTGGAGAAGAGAAGGCTGCGTTGAGACCTCATAGCAGCCTTCCAGTGTCTGAATGGGGCCTATAAGTATGCTAGGGAAGGACTCTTCACCAAGGACTGTAGTGATAGGACAAGGAATAATGGGTTAAAACTTAAACAGGGGAAGTTCTGGTTAGATATAAGAAAGAAGTTCTTTACTGTGAGGGTGGTGAGGCACTGGAACAGGCTGCCCACGAAAGTGGTGAGCATTCCATCCTTGGCAGCATTCAAGGTCAAGTTGGACAGAGCCTTGGCGACGTGGTGTAAGGTGAGGAATCCCTGTCCATGGCAGGGGGTTAGAACTAGGTGATCTCTAAGGTCCTTTCCAATCCAAACCATTCTATGGTTCTATGATTTAAAAGAGCTTCTAGTAGCAGAATATTATATGTTTACAATGTATATTCACTAATGTCTTAGCTGGAGATTTAAAAAAAATGCTACTGACTTGCCCTGAGACCTGACTTGACCTGAGACTTGCTCTAAATTCTTTCTGGTTTCAGGGTACAGACATTTGAAAATTGTCAGTATAACCTTTTAACTGCAGACAGAATTTAAAATATCCAGCTTCCCTACCTGATCCTGAACATGGCTTATGGAAGGTGTCTGCACCTTTTCCAAATTCAGTTGTGCAATCTGAAGTTTGCAGTGAAAAGAAGTCAGTATTGCTAATGCTTTTAGGACATGGAAAGAGTGCCAGTGGTATTGTACAGAAGGTTATCTGGTCAGGGGAGAGTTGAAAATACGTGCATAATACTAAATTTCTCAAGAAGCCGATCCAAGGTAAAGGGAACAAATAGCGCAGTGTGATGAGTCATTAGCAACTGTTTTAGCAGAGGTGAAACTGCATTATGCCAGCATTTTGTTAGTAAGAGTGGTGCATCTTCATTTTGTGCTTATTCTGCAATGTTAGTGGAAAAATATTTCCACTACAGGGGCAGTGAGCATATGTAATGCAAACATTTTGACAGTGAATGTAAACAGCTTTCCTGCATTTTAAACCATTAAATCAAGGACACAAATTTCCATGGTTTTGCAGATTGCAATCTTCACTGACTATAGAGAAGATGGTGTTGCATCTGTTTTGTGTTTATAATTGCATGATATGTTGTGCCACTGTGACTGAATTTTAATAAACATGGGGTTTTTTAATTGTCATGGACACTAGGGTCTCTCATATATCCATGGTGCAGAGATCCAATAATACGTTCCAGAAAAAATATTTTAAAGAACTAAACAGTAATTGGGATGACTCAAATATTGCTCTTGCTTGCTCATCTGATAGGAAAGTACAACAGCCTGTCTCCTGTTTAATTTGTGACTTCTTGCATTTCAGTTTCAGTTGATGGGCTTAAGTTGTATATTTTTGGCTTGGCTCATGAACAGGAGCCTCAGGGGAGTCCTCTCCATCAGCCTGCTCTATCTAGGTGTCTGTCATTATTTCTGTCATTGGAGAGTACACAAGGTCTATCTGAGAATGCTTTCTCCAGCTCTCTTCTCCATCCCTCCACCCTATTCCAAAATCGTTTTGCAGGAAGATAGAAAGTCTTTTTGAGGAGGAACAGAATGCGCATGTCAGGATGGGTCCCATATGCCAGGGAATGGTGCCCCAGGGAAAGAAATAGCCGCAGACTTATGTGGCAGGCAGCTTTTCATGGAGCAGGAAAAGCTAAAAATTAAGTTACCAACAACACAGCGCATGATTTGTGAAAGAGGTAATATGACTCTCTCAGCTTAAAGGAAAAGTTTTCTTTTCTAATAAATTATTTCTCCCTGGTTAGTAAATCATTTCCCCTTCCTAATACACTTAATTTGCTATTCCCTTTAATTATTGCTTGTCCAGGTGGATCTTAAAGGCTACAACTTAAAAGGAATTTAAACCTGGCAAAAAGCCATACCCTGCCACATCATTAACTGCAAGACAATCATACTCTGACTTGCCTTATAATAATACAGACAGGGTTCAAAATGCTGCAGTCAGTGTTTTTTTAAAGGCAAGATCTTGCATTAATGGGAAAGACTATGGTGGGGGTTGTATCAGGCTCATCAGACCCGTCTTGAATGAAATGACAGTATATTAACATGAGAGTTTGTGTCCTTTTGATAATGTAGTTTCACAGAGATCCAAGGGATGGTATTTTCTCACAGAAAAATTACCTTTGCATTGTCATTACTTGCCTGTAAATCTAACCTGCTGTAATATAGTAGAGTTTAACCCTCATTTCCTATGGGAAGGATCAAATAGGGAACATAGGTTTTATGGACAGAAAGAAGGTGTTTTTCCATCCTGTACCTAAAAGTGCTGAGTTGTGTTTACCTTACAGCCCTGCTTCTGTCTCAGTAAGTGGCTGTCTGACTTGTACAGCTGTGTAGCACTGTAGCCTGTCTGTTGAATACACAGACTCACAACTGGCTTGTCCTGATATTTTTAAGTAATTTCCAGTAGCACACAGTGTGCTCTTTGGATGTTGTATCCTGGGGAATTGGATGGAAGGGAAGGGGTAAAAACAAAAAGAACAATCGGGGGGGGAAAAAAACTTTATCTCTTTTCAAGATGTGGTTTGAAAAATGAGATACCCTGATCCCTCTACTCACTATGCCTCCCACAAAAGAACAACTGGTTCTGTCTGCCATTAAACACCTAATACATCTACAACTTTTATAATGTGGTCCTCCTCAAAATATTTAGTCTTCATGTGAAGACATCTGTCCTGTTTCCCTTCTGCTCTGAAATTGTGTCTGGGGGCTTAAGGTTGAAGGAGCCTGGCATCCTTATTCCAAGAGACATATAAAAAGAGCAGCAGTGGAGCAACGGGAACTCTCAAACCAGGAGACTGCTCAGTACTCTAGGGCATAGGCAGCAGCATGACTTTGCATTTTAAAAGGCCAATTATGAATTGTCAGAAGGGGAATGTGAAGGAAAAGGTATCTTGTGAGCTGCAGTTGGAGTCATTCTGCTTAGTGCAGTACCTTGGGAGCCTGCACCACAAAAGAAAAACTTTTTAGATGAAGAAAGAGCTGGTTAGTATTTTGGAACAACATTGGTCCTCTCCTGAAGAAGGGATTGAGCATCTTGGTGCTGGGCTACCATTGTGCAGTGTTGATTTTGTTGTTACAGGGGAAGGGTACTGCTGGGTGACATCAGTGACAGTCAAATTCCTATTTATGCCTGATCAGTTTAGGATCTGTCCTTTAAGAGGTGCAAGACTGCACTATATCTATGCAGTATGTCCTTAAATTTTTTTATTCTCACAGCACTGGAAGAATATCAGTAATTATTCAAAAGAATAGCTGTTTGAGCACATAGAATCATAGAACCATAGAATAGCTAGGGTTCCATGTCCTTTTTATGTTGGGTACCCCAGAACTGTACACAGTACTCCAAGTGAGGTCTCACAAGAGCAGAGTAGAGGGGCAGGATCACCTCCTTTGAGCTGCTTTTCATGCTCCTTTTGATACAGCCCAGGATGGCTTTCTGGGCTGCAAGCACACACTGCTGGCTCATGTTCATTCTCTCATCAACTCAGGTTAAAAAAAGAAGCATTGGATGTCTTCATTGTAGTCATGTTTATTAAGACCCTTTACTTACATTTAGGTACACAGTTTTAGAGGACCAACATTTTGGCCAATTGTTATGTTAAGGATGCTGTTTTGTCTGCCTGTCCTTACTCATTAGGGCTTTTTTGAGATAGCCAATTAACTAGCCTTGTGTAGAAGTGTCTGCAATCACTAGATTTAGTGATACTAAGCCTGCCTTCTACCCTTTTTCTTTATTCCATCTTTCAAATCCTTTATGTGAATGAGAGTTAAATTTGACTTGAGAAATTTGTCTCCTGTGTTAATCAAAGCTGTCTCAAAAATTAATAAGAGGAAGTGCAATTATACAAAGTTTTCATGAAATTGGAAGTGAAAATCAATTCCTAAACGTGACTGGGTTCATTGGCAGTGGTACCACTACAGAGATATAAATATAGGTACATCTTACAGGTACATGTCCACTTAATGGTCTAAGCTGAGGTAATATGACTATTTCCAGGTGGTCTTCAATTTCCAGCTATTTACAGCTGCAGAAGTTGCTTTGAAAGGACCACTGCAGCCAGTGCAAGCTGCACGTGTTGCTGACCAGCCTGGTGCCATGTCAAATCCAGAGCACAACATTGATGACTGACAGCCTACCATTGCTCACAGAAGCACAGAATTTGGGCCAAACACTGTATTTCTGCAGTTGCACTTCGAGGAAACAGGAGGGAAGGCATAAAGGTAATATATGATTCTTTAAATAAGAATGTCCTCTGCAGGTCATTTATATTGAATTTAGCTGGGCTTGTTGATGTACAGTTGTATAGGTTCATGCTTCTGCCTGTCACTGTTTACTGGCTCCCAAAACTAAATAGACTTCCTCACCAGGACACTGTTCGCTGATTAGTAACTCATTATCAGATGCCATAAATGTGGTGTGAAACTGTCTGTAGAATCTGCTTGTGCCTTCTACTGTGTAGAAGGTCCCTGCTATCATAAAATATGAGCATGTAATGATATTTAATTAATTTATCCTTAGAATGCCATGTATGAAATTAAATCTTATATTTTCATATATAAGATTTATTTTTTTTAATTTTCATTTTTTTTTACGGTAACCTTGTGCCATAAGGGGAATGTCCTGTTTGTGGCTCTCGAGGAGGGAATGCCTGGTCTGTCTGCACGCTGCTGCCTCATAAAGCATCTCCATAGTGTTTCAGTTGCATCCATTCTTCTTCAGATCTGCATTTAAAGCCACAGGCTCCTCCTGTCAAAGTCTTGTCAGGATCCTTCCAGCATCTGCTTACTGCAGCACCTCTGTTTCAGATGCATCCCACTTTTCTCAAGAAGGAAATGTTACACCATTATCCACAATGCCATGGATTAAAAAGGGAAAGAGAAAGTGGTTACATGGGTCAGGGTTGGGAGTATGGTCTGTTTGCCTTCTCCATTGCTCACTCATCAGCTGACTGTGCTTCTATCTGGCAGCACAGATAAAGACAGCAAGCATCTGGTACTGCAGCCCTGGCTACCTTGAAAGCAGAAACCCTGGCTGTCTCTGTGGGTGATTTTTATTTCCCTAGCAAACTATCTGGAATCCTGGACACCCTCTGGACAAAGCCTAAAAGACCAGTTTGTTTCACAGCGTCTGGGTATTGCACTAACTGGCATGGAGAGTCAGTCTTTCTGGTTTTATTGTTGCGTGGGGATGTGGTGAAGCTGCATTGAAGGCACAGCTCTGGACAAGGTACCACTCTCAGAGCACTTAGGGTCCTTCAGTCAGGTTGAGATACACAGCATCGAATTACATGATATTAATCTCTGAGAGAACCAAATTGTCTTTGTTCTCCTCTTCACATTGGACTGGGAAAACAGATCTGGATCACATAGACCAATGACCTTTAGTGGCTGCATAATTGTCTGGAAGCACTGGGAACCCTGGAGACTCTTATCTCCTAGTGCATCCTGTTGCCCTGAAATCAAATACCAGGTGGGGACCACATCTCAGGTGCCTCAAGAAAAAGCCAAAAAAAAACCTTTAGTCACAACCCAAAGGAGAAGTCAGAACATGTGGCTTGAAACAACCCCCCTGGAGGCCACTGAAGAAGCTCCCACCCCTCTTTCCTCCTCCCTTCCTATAGCATGGGCAAAGGCAAGCCTGAAGGCCTCAGATAGATGGTGGGGAGCTGTGACACCCAGCAAGCCAGTGGCTGGGTTTAAGGGAGAGAAGCTGGTGAACTAGGACCTTCTGTGATGCCTTTTCGCCACACTTGGGTGTCTGTCTTATCACCCTCACCCTGGCTCAGGGAAACAAAAATCTATCAGCAAGACAGCCTGGGTAAAGTAACACAGACAAGTCGATCACCAGAACCGGTGTGCTTAATCCAGAGCACAGCTGGGCACTGCCTTGCTTGCGGGGGAGCTGCCACAGCTGCCTTTCTGACGCAAAAGATCCCAGACTTCTGAGGTCTGCCAAAATCCAGCCCTCCACTGCTGGTTCTGTCCTTGCCTCGTACCTTGAAACTGCCCCTGGACAAGGGAAAAAGGAAAACCAAAAGTACAAACCAGCCTCAATCTACCCTTCTATTAGGCTGTTTAGGGTTTTTAAAGCTCAGTTTCCTTGAGGGGAAAAATAATGTGCCAAAAAGTACCAAGCCTCGTGACTTGAAGTAGGACTTACTGAGTTTGCTTTCTAGCTGTTTCAGGGTTTGTCTGCCAATTAAACCTCTACTAATGAGGAATGTAGCATTCATTAATGGGTAAACATCTGCTTAGAATATGGTGTCCTCCTTTATCCTAAAGAGCAGTATCACAGGAACAGCAATCATTAATGATGATGGGTTTTAGCTGCAATAAGAAGTACCTCTTTTTACAGTATTTTAAAAGAATTGATGTTTGCATAGCAAATTAAAGAAATTCAGGCTGGGAATGCACACATCTGCAGGATGTCCTCGAGGCACTAACCTTACCCAAGAACACGAAGTCCTTGTTATGATATGCAAACTAATGAATCAGCTGAAGGAAACATTTATATTTTGACAGTGTTTTAACATTCTCTGCCTCAAATTAGCTGTGATGGTGTCTGTGGCTATGACTCTGTAAGATTCTGTGAACTTCCCAGCTAAAATTAGTCTTGCCACTGCTGGATGTTATCACAGAGAAAGTAATTTGCAGGAGAAGAAATAATTGATCTGAAACTACTCCTTGCAAGTTTTGATATTTGGAGAAAACAAGCTGCAGATTAGAGCTGTCATTTGCACTCTTGCCTCTGGTATGCTAAACCTAGACTGGTTTTAGCTGGTTTAGACATAAAATTAAACTAGGCTCAGATAGCAGTAGGTGTGTGGACAGGCTGTGCTCGCACACAACCCTTCAAATGCATCTTGGTTTTTACCTTTTATTAAAATAATGCATTGTTAGGTGATATTTTTTTCTGTCAGAGTGAGCTTATAAGAGCCCTGAATATCAATTTATTGACGACTTTGACATTTATTAATCTCTTTATTAAGCATTTTGTGCAGTTCTTCCTTAGCCACTAGAGCATCTTTGAATTTCTGAACTTCAAGGTCCTTCTGTCTTCTGCCTTGATCTCTGCTCCAGAATTAGTTTGAAAAGCATTTAATTGGCTATAAATGGCTGGTTTGGTTTTGTTTGTTTAGTTAGTTGGGGTTTACATTTCTTTTACATTATTTTGACATTGATTTCTCAAGCCCAAAGCTTTACTCCTTATCAGATTGGAGGAAAAAAGTATTATGCAGCATTCCTTGGCTTGCGTCAAATGGGAGTTCAGATTTGAGCTCATGCTGCAGTTGGCCTGGCTGCCGCCAGCATACAGAAATATTTGAGCTGTAGTATGCTTTGTGAAAACATGTCTTCAGCATACTCCCATATGTAATTTTATCCCAGCTGCCTAAGATCTAAGTTTCTTGTTTGGTATCTATGCTCTCTGGCACAGTGACACTAGAGCCGAATGCTGTGCTGCAGGGATATAGCCCTCTCCAGCCAGTAGGTGCTTGTTTGTACTGTAGCCTGAGCACAAGGGGCTGGTGCCCCACTGTGGGAAGAGGAACATGCCCTGGGCTCTTTACGTGTGTAATGCTCATGCAAACCTCTCATGTAGCCACCCTGGAGATATTATTTAAAAGAACAGTTCGTATTCTTATTCAAAGATTACACAAACACTGCTGACAAGGTCAGTGTCTAGAAGGATTAGCTGGCATGTAAAGGCCAACCACATAAATAAAGCTTCTCAGGAGTAGTATTAACTTGCCTGCTAGTACCTGTATTTATTTAGTAGCTTTCTTCATCTCTTGATTTTACAAAACAGTATTCTTATTTGCTTATGCTGGCTCCTACTCATCTTTCTTTGTTCTTCTCTTTCCCACTGTAGTGTGCTGGCAGGTGGTGCTGAGGATTATATCTATTTCTTCTGCATTGTTCATATGTGTTTCTCTTACTCATTGCTTGAGTCTATTGTGAAAAAAAAAAAAAAAACAAAAACACAGATAGCCTTTTTTAAGTTTGCATATCCAGTAACCAGGGGTGTGGTATACTTGCAAAACACTGCCTAGAGATTATGTGATGAGCACATCTCCACACACAAGTGCAACCGCATGCACAAACACCATCCTACCTTTAAAAAGGTACCCCGGCTTCTTGAATTACTTTTCTCTATTATAGTATGGAATTACTGCTGGAGATTCAAACACATTAGGTCAGGATATGACTATAATGTGAAAATATTCACTGGTCATTTTTTTGCCGGAACAGGTCAGCTTATAAAACCACAGCTTCAATTTGAGCAGTAGAAACAAGCATTGTGTGTACATGTGTGTGTATATATATATAAATCACTTCTCATGCATGATAAAATTCTTTTTTTCTTTGCTTTTCAACATAACTTTTTCCTAAACTTGAAGACTTTAAAGCCGCAGGCAGCATTATTGTTTCAAAAACAGAGAAAAGAGCCCTCCTATGTTTTTTTCTCTGTGTACCACTTTGCACTACTTTTATAGCTTTGCAATTCACTATGTAGCTGCCAACATTACCTTTAGTCCTTCATTTTTCACTTTGTCTAAGCTACCTCTGCATTTGAGGGGTTCTTCGCCTGCTGCTGCTGGGATGCATCAGTGTTCCCAGTTTTCTAGTGCCACTGCTGCTAGCACTGTTCTGCTCACTGGGGCTGCCCCCAGCCCTGGCTCTGACTCCCCTCCTCCAGTCCTATACTTCCTACTGATGCTTTGATTTGTAGCATCCTGTGGCAGTTCTCACAACTCTGAAATGTTTTTCCTTCTTACTTGGTTGTTTCTGCTTTTTCTTTATTTCTGGGTAGCAACCACAACATGCTAGGTTTGCAAAACAGAAGGATTCCCAGACTCAGAGAACCTGGCATGTAACATTATTCCTAGTTGAAGTCTTTTCTCACTTTAAATAGTTGTATTCATCTCTCTCTTTCCAACCTCTTTCACTGTGACATATCTTGTGGCTTCTGTGTCTATATTTGAAAGAGAATAGGTCAAGAAGAAAAGTCAAATACCCATCGGATTAACAAAACATGTATTAAAAAATGGTATAAAATTTCCATTGTTTCCCATCCTACTGAGGTATATTAACTATAGCCAATAGGCTCAGTTTAGTTGCCTTATGCTGGTTCTTGAAATATGTAATTAAGCATCTAAATAAATTGTACCACGGAGGAAGCTCAATGTCTACAGTTCTATTGGTATTTAGAACATTCTCAGATCAAACCTTAGTAGTAGGGGGTTTTGTCAAGGTTTTGGTGCCAGATCAGGCATTTCCAGCTCCAGCTGCCCAAAATTCATAAGTCATCAAAATCTAGAGATTGCTGTTAGAATTCTGAGATTAAAACCAACTTGAACAAAAGCTACTTCTGGTTTTCCCTCGTTTGCTTTTTTGCTGACGCTGCAGTCTTTGAAGTTCTATTTTCAAGACTTTTTTCTTCACAACCAGGAGGGATAGCAATTGCTTTTATTGCTAAATGAGAGCTTGACAGTGTCATGTGAACTCAAGAACCGTTGCTTTTATTATTTTATCGTGCTTGTTTGCAATACTTAAGGCTCCTCCCAGAGTTGGTAACAAGGGATTTAACTTTGAAAATGTTAGCATCTGCATCTGATTACATCTTTGTAGGACTTCTTATGGGCCTGTTCTTTGAAATAGCTCCATTATTAACTAGAACTATGAGTCTGCTGAAATAAAGCTCTAGGTTTAATCCTACTTACACGGCGTAGGTCTAGTGTTTCACAAAAGCAGCATCACAAAAATATGTGCTTTGAGTAGACACACTTACCCCATAAATTAGGTTCTTGGCTATAACATTTCATCTTTACCTTATTAGGTGAGAGTTATTTGGTGTCACAAAAGAGTGCTTTCATTAGTGCAAAATTTGGTTCTCTTCTGTTTCCTGGTAGGATTATAACTTTTTACTTTATTCTTTGGTATGTGTGATGCTCTGTAGCTGTGGTGCACAATTTCAGCCATTAAATCTGTGGAAATCAGCATGGACTAAAGTTTGTCTTCCTCAGCACTTGAGACACCTTAGTGTGTAGTGTCATCTTCAGATAAAGAAACTGCTGAAACTCTAAGCTGCTTTGCATATACTTTGCATTACAACATTACCTCATTCCTGGTCATGTAAATTAGGATGCTTCCTGAATAGCAGAAGTAGTTTAGATGCTTATGTTTCAGAAAGGATACTTCCTTTAAAGAATAAACCCAAATAACCTCTTAGGAAATCCCATGCTTCGACTTCCCTCCCTTTCAGCTATTCCAGCTCCCCTGCCTAACAATTCTCTCTCCTGCTACCATTCCCAAGAATATATTGCAAAGGTTGCAAAATGCAGGAATTCTGCCTGCACCATTGAAATCAATATGAATTATCATCATTGGCTCGTATAAAGATTTATGTTTAACCAGTAATGCTGGCTTACCAGCTCGTGTTTTCCCTTCAGCATCATTTTCTAAATCCCAGCCAAGAAAAGAAGGTAGAAGTATATAAAATCTGTATAGTTATTTATGTTTTACTTACCTGTCATTTACTTGTATTTTATTTATCCAAACTTATATGTTTATACATTTGTAATTTAGATCAGCTGGCTGATCTAAGTGACTGCACTGCCTGGCGAACTGAAAGAGCAGCAAAGAGACAGTAGGTAATACCTAGGAGTAGGTACTCTATATTTTGGTAGTGCAGCTGGAAGATGCAGCCATGACTTCAGAATGTGCTTCCATGAACATTTTATTTGATTGGGAAGGAGACTAAAGATGTTGCCAGTCCCAGTTTTCTCATAAGCTCCTGTTCTTGAATTGCAATTTATCCCTTTCTGATGTGTGCCAGTAAAACTGTAAGACTGTGCTATAAAATGTCAAGGAAATGAGAGAACCTGAGGTTTTTGGAGGCTAATTTTTAATGGTGAGTTTAGAGTGCAGGCTCCCAGACAGTTGTATCAGCACAATTCATGGTGACAGTGAACCACAGTGTGGGAGATGCGAAAGCATAAGGGAGAGGATCTTGTGAGGCAGCTTTACAGCCAAAGAAAACGTACTGCATCACATTGAGTCTCCTGACCCAGGTGAATTTGCAGCGGTTGTGCTGCACGTTTAAAGTATGAAATTCACAGGTATTAAAAAGCATCTGTTTCTGTAAAGCAGATCATTAAACTAATCATATTTTACTGGTTACGTAAAATAGCTAACCCATAATTTTAATTTCTCTTTGCACATTAAAGGCACTCCTTTGTGGGAGACGCGTAAAATAAATACACTTCTGTGGCACCACTCAGTATTGCTAATGTTTCACAAGAGACAGGGAATTTTAGATGCAGAAGTGCCACTGATTTTCAATGGAATTTAGAGCTCCTGAGTCTTGTAGGCACTTTCAGAAAATTTTACCCCTAATGGTTTTCTTTGGGAAAGTTAAAAAGCTCACATGCCACCAGCAGTTGTGTAAAGAGAATGCTTACTGTGTTGGGTGCTTAGTCATAAGGATTTAGCATTAGAAGTCTTCCTGTGTCTCTGCATGTTGCGTGTGGCTTTACCACACATAAATTATCCAGCTTTCCTTTTTCCTCCTACGTGCAGAAAAGTACACGGACATTCAAAAGGAGAGGGAACCGTCTGAAACACAAACCCATGCCTTTTATTCCCATTTTAGATTTAGGCTGGAAGATAGCTCCAGAACCAGCCTCAGTAAAAGAACTGTTTTATCCAAAGCAAAAGAAAAGCAGAGTAAAAACTATTGAGTTGTAAAAGCAGTGGAGCTGCAACTCTTTAACATTCAAACAGCTATCTCTAGAAGAGAAGCAGATTATGCGGAATCATATTGCAAAAGGGCTGTTAACCCTGTTGCGCTTACTCGGAGCTACATATTTACTTTTGTCACTGTATAGCAGGGATTGCATTATATCCTTCCTGCCAGTACACGAGGAGAAACAGAAGGTTAAGCATAAATGGGGGAGGGGAAAAGAAGGAGGGAGAAGCAGCAGGAAAAAGGCTAAAAAAGGAGAAAAGAACAGCTGAAGAGAAAAGAAAAAGTTCCTCAGCAAGGCAGGAAAAGATCTTAATGCAACATGGAGAAGCAGGAGATCAGGCACTGCACAGATGGGATTACTAAAGCAACTGTATTTCATCCCTGATGTGGCTGAAACCGAGATAGTTTGGTCATAAGAAAATAGATGCATTTTATGAAGCATACATAAAAGTGGGAGGCGCAGAGTCTGGCACCAGTGTAGCCTAAAGGAATTTCCATGATTTGTGCCATGAATGCTGAATGGGAGACTTGTAAAAAGCACCTTTCTCAAGGATAGCTTGCTGGAATTTGTAAATATAGCCAAAAAATAACAACAAACCACCACTGAAGTAAAATAGTACAAAGTGATGAAAATGCCAAAAGCCCATTCTCCAGATACAAAAATCTGTAACCAAATGCATTCACTTTAAGGGGACTCAAGCCTCAAGATGGTGGTGAGTAACAGAAATGGCAGGTCTGGTTTCATAGCTTGGGGAATCTCAAAATCAAGTGTTCACGGGTGGGGAGGGGTGATGGGGTACCAGGCCTAGCAGAAAGCATCCAAAGTGTGTCCCTTGCCACCACCTGCCACTTTTACCAAGGCAGGTCATAGCACCTACCTAGTAATTTCAACACTCATAGGATCAGGTGCTGTCATCAGGTTTGACAAACAGACCTATTGAATTTCACTCATTTTGCTGAGGACCCATTAGTTTGACCTCCATCCTAATATCCCCTGGACATCATCTTTCTGAGGTGCATTTACAGTACTGCAGCTCAGCTTCTCATTGTGTTGCAGCAAAAGCAGTCCACTGGGCTGATGGAAGAGACTATGGCCCTGCAGCTAGTGTGGTCCCCCATATGGCAGGCCTCTAGCCACAAGCACCTGGCTCAGTTTCCATTCTCCTTGCGAGGCTCAATTGCTGTTGAGCACTCAGCTGTGGCCAAGAGCACAGCCCTATAGGGCAGGGATACAATCCACCCCCTGGCACATTCCCATGGGCCAGCCTTATCTCCTCTTCGATTGTGTGAGCCCATGCCAGGAGTCTGGACAATGTAAAAACCATTTTCTCTTTGCTGGAGAAAGAGCTAGAAGGAATATTCAACTCATTAACAGAATATCTTGGCTTGAGTAAAAGTGGCATTTTTCTTCAAAATGTGTTAGCTGACTCCTTTTAACTACTATATTATATATTCCGGCACAGTCTGAGCAAGTAATGTTTTAATATGTGTTAGGTAATGTACATGAGCCCTAGGAGTGAGCCAACTAAACCATATTAAGGTACAATTTGTCCTGTCAATAACAGGAGCCTAAAACCTGTTAACTAACACACTTGAGAAAAAAGAAAGAAAACAAAACTCCTTTTATTCCCACCCACCAACATCCCTAGCACTGAAGGAGGTTTGTGGATCTCAAGATGGTCTCAACATTGGAAACAGCGAGAAGCAGCCAAATGGGCACATTAAGTTACAACTGTCTCCAAAAATACTGGTTTATAGCAGCACAGAAGCCTTTTTAGTCTGGCTCTTCCAAATTAGCTGTATGAAAGGCTTAGGAATCTATGCTAAGTGGATAGGACATACTTTTTAAGAAACCCTGGACTCTTGCTAGACGTTAATGTGAAGTGTAAATCCATAATAATTTGGAGAGTACTGAGCTGATGAGAGGGAGAGAGACAGCATGGTACTGCCTCAGTGCTGTGAAAATAAGAGTAACTTCACTGAACACAGCCAGATTTAGTCTGATGCAGTGGAGAAGAATAGCATCCTGGAGCTGTACTGTTATTATCAGTTGGATAACTGGATTTTCCACTGTCTCTGAAACATAAATATTAACTGGAGAAAGAGCTCTCCCTGACTGTTGTGCTCTCATTTGCTGTAGGGGCAGCATATTTGATGAAGGTTGCAGAGGTGTGGATAGCTCAACGCAGCAGCCAGAAGCACAGCAAACCCTGGGAAGATAGTTACTGGCTTCAGTCCTCTGAACTAGTGTTCTTCCTAACCAAATTACTGATTTTCATCACACTGGGACAGCACCTACTGCTCACCAGTGTAAGCCTGGTTCATATATTTATATATCACAATAAGCATGCACAACATTTTAAGCAATTAATGGATCTTACAGCATAACCCAGGCTTAACATAGAAAAGGATCACAATAAACAATGGGAGGAAAGAGGAAGAATGAAGGGAAGAATGAGAAAACATGATGAAATTATTCTATATACATCAACCTTTACTTCCTTTTATTATAAGTGCTTTATTTAAACAATGATCAAATACTGAAGACTTAAAATTTTACAAATGCTAGCTTTTCCTATATAGCATCAGCAGACTAAGGAATTGTCCTAAGGCTGAATATGCAAAGCAACAGCAGTGTTTTCTCTGAGACAGCTTACCTAGTCCCTGGCTTGTAATTGTCACCTGTAATAAAGTCACCCCACTTGCTCCTCCTAAGCAGCAAACAAGGATTAAATTCTTTGACCTTCCTTGTTTTGCATCTCAGACGCTTATTTGTAAGTGGGTAAAACCCTACCACGTGCACCATGTTTGTACTGGTAGCAAAATGGTAGCAAAAGATAGTGAGTTCCAATTAATGCAGATTAAAGAAAGCAAATCCTTGCTCTGTTCTTTATGTTTGTATGTGTGACTAAAGCACAGCAAGCGAATGGAGAACCTCAGGCACAAGCAGGTGAGAGAAATGGTACAGGTAGCTGCTGCTGACAGGAAATCCCAAATGCAAGGTAACCTAAAAGCCAAGGAGGCATAGAAAAGATGGACATGGTACAGGGTCCAAATCTATAGCTGAGGGCAGGCACAAAGGGAAAAGGTCATGGAAAAATCACGCCAGGGAGAAAGTATTGGAAATTGTTTATAAGGTATAGACAAAGACCCTGTATGGAGGTTCCCAGGCCCAAATCCTTTGCTTTCATGGCCAGCTGCCGTGACCAGACTGACAAAAAGTGGCCCTCTAAGAATGAATGGTGTTATCGAGACTTTACACGTAATCCCAGCATTGTTAATGGGGGAGGGCGTGCAGGTCCTTCACTGTTGCTTCCTCCTGCTCTGTCCCTGATTGATCAGAATTAACATACTCTGCCGTGTGCACCAGGCTGAAAAAGTTCATGCAATACTAAACCCTAACATTTTTCCAGGAATTTATCTAAAGTGGGAAACTCTTAAGAAGTTACTGTAACAAGAAACAAAACAGGAAGTGTGGGAGAGATAGGTGACAGAAAGTGACAAGCACGCCGTCCCTCACCATCAAACCAGCGGCACAGCTGTGGGAAGTGGCAGGTACTCTGTTCTTGTGGCCGCAGCTGGATCTGCATCTGCTTTTCCTATTGGCATTGGTGCTGGAAAGTGCAAATGATTTTGATTTGATTTTTCTTCTCACGCAGGATTGAGACCTAGTTTTCCCAGGCTATGGCATATTTGCTTTGTATTTGCTTCATGGATAGAGGTTTGGCCCCTATGAGTCATGTGGGAAAAATGAAATAGTTGGCCGATAAATGGAATGAGACTCCTTGTCTAGTTATCCTTGCAACGTGCTTTTGCCTGATCCTATTTCCCAGTAATTGATGCAGTTTCACCATCTGCATCGTCAATAACTGTACCCATGAATGTTCCCATCCAAATGGATATTAGACTTACTAATTTATTGTTTCTGTAGTGACCCACTAAGTGCATAGAGTTCTATTAACTTCCCTTGATCCCCCCTACACTTTGGAAACCAGGATTCCTGATGAGGATTTATCCTGAAGAAATTAAAATAGGAATTACTGTTAACAGTGTACTGATGACTGTACACAGTAGTGATCACAACACAAATGTCCTAGGTAGCCATCAGGCTAGCATTACTTCAGCAGTCAGCGATGTCACAGCTTCCCTGGCCCACTCATCCGTTTACCTCCCAGTCAGCCCAGTCAGCCCTCCTACCACAAGGTCCTGATTTCAGTTGCACCAAAGGAACCCAGAGCACCAGGCTGAGACTGGCCTCACCACAGTGGCTGATATACCCAGTATGTGTCCAGCGACTATGAGTGAGGCTGTTTCCATGCCTGAGCTGACTCTGGATGAAGCTAGAGTTACCTCAGTGGATAGTACTCAAGCCACAGGCAAACAGAACAACTCTGGAAGGACTCCTGCAGCCTCTTCTCCTTCGTCTTGTAGGTTCCTACGTACATTAGGTCCTTGCTACATACATTAGGTCCTTGCAGGGGAAGGCAGATACCTACATATTGGCTTGGTTTTGTTCTCTATCTAATTACCTCCAAGCAGTTCACTCACTACAGGGAAAAAATTTAGTCTTATACTAATGGGGACCCTTCTGGACAACATAAATTATCTTGCTCAGCCAGCCTCTCTTAGAATTTTTAAATGAATGATTTCGTATAATCCATTTATAAAAGTAGCCCTCATTGTATTGTGTTAGCAAAGGGTTAAAAAAACATAATGAAACAGCATGTCAGGTAATGCTGAGTTTGGTATCTAGTGTCCACATCTAATATTGCAGAGGATACGGATCCTTAAAATCAGTGTCTGATACAAGAAAACTTTTTCTTGTGACACCTCTGCTATTATCAGCCAATACCATATGTAAATGGCCAGGATAATTACCAACAGGAGCAAACTTAGCTGTCACCAAGGTACCCTTAATGCAGCTTAGAGGGGATGGAACAGAGATAGCTTAAATTATCTTCTCCTATCCTTTGCATTCCCAGGCTGCTCAGGGGCTTTTTTCATCCCTGCATAATTTAAAGCAGCTTCAGAGCATTCACACTCTGTTTCTTTGGGTCAGGAGTAAAGAGGAAATGGCTTGAAACTCCTCAGGGGCAAAATGCCTTCTGCCCTCTGGTTGAACACTCTTAAGACACCACTGCTCCACACATTGCAACACTGACAAAGGGAAACCTGGGCAATGTGTTTCACTACACACTGAGTTGTCAAGCTAGGAGAAATGCAGTTATGGTAATAGAAATAATTTTTGGTATAGCAATGTTTTTTTAACTACCTCATCTCTACTGTAAGTAGTCATCAGTGTACACCACCTTGGCCTGAGTCACCCAAAATGCTGTAAAATTCCACCTATGCCTAGGAGGGCCTATCTACTAAGCTCATATGTGGAGTCTGGATGGGAGGAAGAAGCTGATGGCTTTCCTGCGGTTAGCAAAACAGCCTGTGGATGGGGTCCTATTCCCAGGACAGGGAGAAAATGGACCCATATGACCAGTTCAAAACACCTGGTTGTTCGTTCGCCTCCTAGAGCCAGAGGATGGGTCTGTTCTGAGAGTGTGACTGCTGTGACATATGTGGTTCATAAGGTGTTTCTTGACACTGTCTCACTCAGCTTTACCCTCAGAATGTAGAAAATATGTAAGTTAGGACTTGAGGCTGAGACTGAGGCAGGATCCTCTTTGGCCTCGTTGCACTTATGTCCTCAGAATGAGACTCCAAACCCACCTAACAGGTAACAAGGAAATCAGTTGAAGTTCATGAAGTGCTCGGTCTGATTCATTCCTCTTTCATATGGCAAATGTATGACCTGGGGCCGCCATCTCACTGTTGACACTCTTTCATCCTGAGTTCTCAATCAGCCGGATCCATGTGAGTCAAATATTGTCAACGAGTGAAAGATGTCTTCAAAACAGCTTGGTTTGAGAGACTCTGGACACTGTCAGAAAAGTCCGAGTCATTAACCTAGTCTGTCAGAGTCTGTAGTAGGGATCCCAGGTCTTCCCAAGTTCAGTGCTGGTCAAACCCTCTTTCTGCAGGTCTTCAGCTTCTTTCCATGCAGGAAGTGCTCTTATTGCTTTCATACTGTCCCTGTGAACATAGCACCTCAGAAGAATTACACGTAATAAGGAAGTTTATCATTGCATTTCTGTACAAGTTTAGCTATAAAGCTGTATTATTTGAGCCGACAGAATCAGGCATAACAAAAACTCTTTTTTCCCTTTTTTTTTTTGTTTCAGTCCACAAAGCCTGTGTGGAGGCTTGGTGGCTGGCCTGCCAATTAGCACAGTTCACAGAAGTAAGTGGGAGTGAAATTTCTTCCATAATGCAAATGTATATGAGTTTTGTAGATGCCTCTTTTGCAAGTGGCATTGTCTGTTCCTTGCAGTATCTTCCCTTAAAGGGAAAGCATCATCCTTTAGGCCACATCTATGAAGATGTGTAGGTTAGATGTATCTTATAATAGGAAAATGACAGAATCACTTTGCTTCTAGCAAATTCTATGGATGAAGTCTTAGACTTTAAGGAGAAAAAAGGAGGTTTACAGTATTTCTTCTGTCCTTGCTTTGAGAAATTGCCATATGCCTCCAATCATGTTAGGGCTCGTTAGAATAAGGGCAAAAATCAAATCCAGAACTTAGTTGACTAACAGTCTCGTATTAGGAAGTTTCATTTCCAGTAAATCATTTAGGTTTTTTTTTTTGTAATTTAGGAGCATGGTCCCAAAGATTAGAAGTGGTAAACAAAGTTTAATTTTAATAGAAATGGGTTTGTTGTTATTTTTTTTTTTAAATATCCTGTGTAACTTCATATTTTTGTCTTCCATTCTATTTTCCAGACACAGGGAAGTCACCAGGTAAAATCCTGGCTTTGAGTTGATTGCAAAGTTGACCTACGACTCAGCCTGAGGTTGTAATACTGTTTTATATCCTTCTTGATCTAATTCATCACCCTTTGCTGTTAGAGACAAATTATGGCCCACTGGTTAAGGCAAAGAATGGGAGCATCTAGATTTAGTTCTCTGCTTTGCAGTAGTCCAGAGAAAGCAACTTAGTCCAAAAGACCTTGAAGGATTTCACTCCTCTTTTGGTACCCCTAACCTCCACCAACTTCCAAAACACAAGTCAGACACCTCAGAGGATTTCATTATCGAGCTTTGGGCAGCAGCTCATCCCCTCTGGGAGGAAGGATTATAAATTTTCTCTCTCACACAACAAGTAAAAGGAATTCATTAATCTGTGGAGAGCTTGAAGATTGCAGCAATGGGCTCAGTGTAATCATTCTTCATTTACCAAATTAAGCAGAAACCGGTACAGGTAAAGAAGGTTGTTTGTGAAAAAAAAAGCTATGGAAATATAGATGAAACCTTAAAGACCTGTTCTCCATGGATTTGGAAAGACTCCATAGAAGCATTTTAGTAGTAAGCATTGCTTTAGTGTCCATGTAAAAAAATTTCCCTCATCTGCAACAGCAACGATTTGTTTATATCTTAAATGTCTTTTCCAACCTAAATGGTTCTATGATTCTATGATTTTGGCTTTTGTCTTATGGCTGCCTTAGAAGTACCCGCATATCAGTAATGCTGAATGGGTAGTGCAGGAGGAGCCCTCTGAGTCTGCCAGTCAACCTTTACACAAACACACAACATCGAGGAATGTGGGGTAGGTGTCTTCTGTTTAAAACCTGCAGATAATTGCCTCATCCCCTTACCTGGAGTCTAACAGTGTGAGTATTTTCCATTCCTTGTGACATAAACATACAGCAGGAATTCAGGCCTTAGCCCAGCTCTTGTGAATGATGCTCTAATAATAGCATGATGCAGCCTCTACCATGCTGCTGCTGCCAAGCAGGATCAGACATCACACAGAGTTCATTAGTCAGTTTAAAGGTAAGTCTTCTATCCTGAAGTGTAGTTTAAGACTATTCCCCAGTGTCCTGGGCTTTAGATTGACATACTTTAAGAGTAGTAGAGACTGTATGATTTTCAACAGAGCTTCACAGAAATATCGCAGGATTGATCCGCTGATACATATTTTCTAGTATTTTAATGATGCATGCCTTTCAAATGCACAGGGACAAGAAGTTCCTCCATTAAGAAGATATTGCAGTCACTTATTATATCTCTTGTGGTACTGGAAAGTAAAATTGCATTACCAGTGCTGTTTGATATCATGATAAAAAAGAAAGATTTCTCAAAATAGTTATTTTCTGATAACTGATTGAATATTGCTGTCTGCTAACTATCCTTCCATCTGTACATACATATTTGACATGACACTAAAATATAATAATCACGTATGTCTTTTCTGTGCTACTCTGATACAGAAAGTAGTCCTGAGCCCTATGAGTTACATTTCTAATAGCTGTTTTATAAAGAAAACCAGTTCAGACTTCTTTTGGTGACACATTGCATGAGTTAGTTACATATCATAACTACAATTATTCCCTGCCGATACATTTTCAATTGATACAATTGATGAAAATATAGAAGGGAAAGAAATAGAGCAATGATTGCATGATATAATTACTGTAAACAGTAAAATGAGCGTCTTACGTAGAGCTTCCTATGGGACATGAGTATAGACAGGGAACCTCCTCTTGGTTCTAAAGAAAAAAAAAAAAAGAGGGATGGAGGGATGCTAACCTGCAAAGCAACCATTAAGATAAAAGCAGAGGGAGACCTGCCTTAAAGAGTTAGTAATAGGATATGACATTTTTTCCTTCCAGGTTACTGACTGAAATCAAATTTAGGTTGTTAGCTACTGAAAATTGTGGTATTACCATCCAATGTATGTTCAGTGGCCTTTATTAAAAAGGACTGTTTGTTGCAGGCCCATTTCTTGTAGTACCAGAGCCAGCTGAAGTGGCAGCTCAGGGCTGCACAAGCAGAGGCACTAAGCTTTGGGTACAGAGAATGAAATACCTACACAAACTGAATCCCAATCTCACGCTCACAGCAAGCTGAGGAGATGAGGCAGAGCTTCCACCATGCTACCCCTGCTTTCTGGCCAGACAAGAATTTTTCTCAGTTACTGCCCTTCTGCATCTTTTACTACCATGTCCCTTCCCTTTCTTTTAATTTTCCTACTTTTTCATAACTTCTTTCCCATATTTTCCTCATTTACTGTGTCATTGTTTAATTAAAGGTAAGGATAGAGAATAAGAACTCTGCTTCTGCTGTTAAAACGATGTATAGTCTTGTGCAATGTGCCTTTTTATTTCACTTCATCCTGTCCTCTTTTCCCATTTGAACTTAGGGCTTTAAGGTTTCATCAGGATGAGTGTGGTGTCTGCAAACCAGCCAGGGACAGGGCCTTACAGGGGTAGGCACCCTACCAAGCCCCATTGGGAGCCAGTCCCTGCCTTGGGGACATTGCTGTCCAAAGAAGCAAGCCTAAAATATTCAGAGGGAAGAGACATGCTTCTATCTGCATGAAAAACACCACAGGAATGAAGAGCTCAATCTGATCATTACAGTAGTTTATTTTAAGTAATACTGGCCTTGCATCTGTTGAAATTCCTTACAAGTTTCTTCTTCCAAGGTTAACACATTTTTAGATCCCTTTTTTTTTCTTTTTCTCCAATGTTTTTGGAATAAAGGAAGTATACTCACCTCACACCAGGTCAGGGTCTCAAGCCTGATTAGTAGCAAGTACCATAATCTCACCTCAAAGACCATTATGCCGAGTAAGTCAAAGAAGGTGCTCAAAATACCTGAGGAATAAATGGTAATTGTTACCCTGTTCAACAAAGGTGATTTTTCATTTCCTAAATCACTCAGTCTTTTGAAGTGATGCATCATAAAAGCAAGGCAAAGGTAAAGCTTTTCAGTGTCTTCTTACTGATGAATCTACCTGCCAAGATGCAGACAAGCTGGAAAAGCTGCAAAAACCAGATTCTCATCTCCCCCCTTTTTTCACTTTTTTTATAATGTTTTCATTTTTAGGGTTGAAGAAAAAAATAGTTTAATGCCTCATTATCTCTCTTTCCCAGATCTCTGTTCTATCCGGACTTTTTAAGCATACTATAAAGTAATCCAAAATTTCAGTAATGATTTAAAATTAATAATATCCATTCTGCCACTATTCACGAATTCCATGTATGTATTTCAATAAGGACAAAGTAGGCAGAAGCAGGATAATGCACAAAATAAACAAAGACTTGAGGCTATTTAGGGAATCAGGTATCAAGTTTCATTTTCGGAAGACATTACTTTTGTAGAATTAGTAACTCACGAAGATTTTGAAATGTCATCAAACTGTGAAACCTATAAAAGAAATTATAATTTTTAAAATAAGTTTTTGTAGATTAATACTCCTGGAAATGAATTATTCAACATTTCTTTAATGCTTGAAATGATGAAGAATATCCTTTTAGCTTTGCAGATATGGAACAGCATGCTATGGAAATAAAAAATTACCTGCTTTCTTACTGTTTTCAGCCTCTACACTATACCTGCACATCTGATAAAAATCCTTTCAGATATGTGGGGTTTTATATGCAAAGTTTGCTAATTCATTTTGAGGGAGATACTATATCATTATGCAGGATATAATAAAAAAGAGTAGACTTTCTGTAACATTTTAAACCTGGGAAATCTAATAGTGAATTTAAATAGAACTTTGTATCAAATTATGGGTTTTTTTCCAGACATTGATTAGAACACTAGGGAAAGGGTTTATTTTTTATATTGCCTCCTTTATATTTTTACAGAATTTTCTGCAGAAGACTTGTTTTATGAGAACTTATTTTTAAAATGTATTGTGTGTTTTAATATTGATGCCAAAGATAAAATTAATCTAAAAATAGTTGCTTAATTTCTAATAATCATTACTTCAGACAGTATTGGTACAGATTTAGTATTTGTGCACTCTGGACTGAGTCTGAAGACTTGGATGTCAAAGAATGTGTGCAGCCGGTAACATGGAATTAAGGAGGCAATATACCTAAAGTATAATGCAAGACACAGAAAAGGAACTGAATAATGAATGCAGTTTTCCTTTGCAAAGATATGTGCAAACAGTTGCTGTTGGCTTTTTTACAATACCTGTTGTGGGTGTGTTGGAAGCTTTGGATGTTTCTCTAAAAATCAAAGCAAACTGAAGTTTATATTGGTTGTAGTTGGGTTATGGTCTCAGTTTCACTGTGAAAAGGAAATTATCCCACATTATGCATTATTTCAGTGTAAATACATATTGGCTCAGATGAATTTGAGTCAACGTTTTAATATGTCTAGACTGAATTTCAGGGTTATAATGACGAAACAGACCAAGGTAGCTTGACACACTGTGACATCTCTGAACAAGGGATCTGCTTACCATTGACTATGAATATGCACTTATGATATATTCAATTTATTAACCTTTCTGTACATGTGCAGCAGAGATAACAGATAAATACAACACTTTCTACTTCTTAGAAGCCTGGACTGGCAGAGGGGTTGGAACTAGACGATGTTAAGGTCCTTTCCAACTCTTAACTATTCTATTATTCTATGATCCTATATTTTGCTCTCTAGCTGAAATCCACTGCAGACACATGGCAGCGAAAGTCATTGAATGGAGGGCAAGAAACACAAGTCTGGGCTTCTGCTCCCCACCCTGCCTCTGATTCACTTTTTGGCACAAAATCAGACATTTTGCATCCTCAGATATTTTTCTTAACTGTTAAATGAGCACTGATGATCATTAACTACATATTTAAGGTGCCTCAAGGTCACAAGGCAGAAGCACTAAGTTTTATTTAAAGTGCAGTTTATTAAACATCATGCATTTTCTTGAGCAGTAAAGGGTGCTCAATGAACTCCTGGAAGAACAGAGCTAGCAAACAAGTGAGGAGTAGGACAACATGAATACTAAGTAGATATGATGAATTACGATGAAATTTAGATTAAAACTGACATAGAGAGAAAGGAAGAAAACTATAGAAGAGGCAGGTGAAAGAAAAAAGAGGAAAAAATGATGACTGGAGGTAGGAAATAAGCCTGGGGAGATGGGAACAGGAAATGAAAAACATATCTCATTCTTGCATGGTGTAATCCTGTGCAGGATAGTGCTACCCCTACATGAAGTTATTATTGTAGATTCACTGTTGGAAATAAGGTGGTCCCTTATGGTAGGCACCTACCTAATGAAAACCACAAGCGCCTCATAATCTTGCTGATGCTTTGCCATTAGCTTTGATAGGTGAGACACTTCAGGTCAGACACTGATGGAGCTGAAGCCCCACTTAGAACAACAATGGTCAACCAAAATAAAAATATTGACATTGACATGGCCTATTTCTGTGAATCACTAAAGGTTTAAATTGTGACTTTTTTTTTTTAAGAATAGAATAATAAATACAGATTTCACAGTACATTTTTTGATAGCTTTAAACTTGCTTACTACTTCATGCTATTGGTACAATTAGGCTCAGGTCCTTTTATATAGAATACTATTCTTGTGAGTAAGGTCAACAATAATTTCTTAGAATATAAAAATAAATGTTTTCGTAGACTGATCCCAGAATTTTCTCCAGAGTGAAATAATAATGTTATGCTTTGCTACAGCCTAAACCACTTTATTATTTCCTAATCTTCCAAATTATAAGGTTTATAGAGCGATCATTAAAACAGAGAAGTATATATCAATATGTGAACTGGCTATCAGGCACAGAATAAACCATATTTTTTCTTCTAGTAAACACTTAAGCCTCAAACCATCCAATTATCACCCACTGGGAAAAAAGTGAGGTTTCTGACAAGGTAGTAAAAGCATCTGTCAGAGGACAGAGTTTTTAATTTTTAATTTAAACACCAATTATCATTCTTACTAAAAATGCCTTGAAACAATCAGATGATCTTCAATGCTCCAGATGGGTTAAAATTTCCCACTCAAAGCTTTTACCAGTCTGCAGTAATCTGTCATGACTGCTCAATACAAATAGTACAGACAAAAAATGTGTGGTTTATTGGTCTACGCATAGAATGTGTAAAAAAGAGAACAGAGAGGAATGTATGCATTAGTGTTTTTATCAAACTTTCCTTGTTCCATACAGAAAGTTTATGGTCTTGAACAGGGCATGAAGCCCTAGTGAAGTACTAGCACTAGTCTGGGATTCATTTCCTAGGAACCTAAAGATTTACTTACTTCCTACCATTGCCTATGTAGGAGACAGCTCTACCTCTTTATGGATTTAATGAACTTATTAAGAATAAGTTAATAATAAGTGTTTCCAAAAGTCTCAGGTAAGAACAAATGTCATTGCTTGTCAGGCTTTAGTTGTACTCAAGTCAAGATCTGGATTAGTATGAATGACAGCGGCAGGATCAAGGCCTCAGTTTTCTTTTTGTTCTTACTCTCTCTTTCCTTCCAATCTTTTTCTGTCATGAAGTCAACCCTCTATGTCCATGAACACCTGAAAATCGCTTATTTTTCTTTTATCCTACCCATCTATTCATGAGGTTTTCTCAGTGCTTCAAACAATTTTAAAGTCAGCGCTTGTCTCTGCATCACTTTTATTGACAGTCATTAGAATGTCCAACCACTGATTTAGAAAATGAACGTTCAGCATCCCAAGTTCAGTTGTGTTAGCAAGACCTGCAAGACAATTTAAGGAGCACTGTGTTTTTTCTTAAAGCTTTAGGGGAAAGCTGGTACATTGCACCCTGAAGCAGCCCATATTACCAAGTAGACATTGGAGGACGGCATGTCAGCAGTAGAGGCTGAACATTACTGTGTTGAGGATGAAGGTAATGAGCCCAGTGCAAATGCAAATTTTTTTCTGGGTAAAAAGTATGATTTTTGCTTTAATGAGAACATGCCTTCATGATTGTCAAGAGAGGATATAAAGCCTTGATCCCAAACTGACAAATCTAGGCAGTTTTCCCTTGTAAATCAGGTTCTTAGAAGGGTGAAATACCAGAGAAGGTGGGAGGGATGGTTCAAGAGTGATCTCCCATGCACTTCCTGTCACTGAAAGGCATCACACTTCATTTCAGCAGTGGGCAGGCTTTTCCTCCATGTGAACTTTTGAATATCTTGTCTCTTAATGTTAAAGAACTGATGTGGCTGCTTATCAAAGCATGGGAAAAGGAGTATGGTTAAGACAGAGGTATTATTATGGCTTAGTAAGATTTGAGATATGAACTCACCTAGGTTAATTTGGAAACCCAAACCAGAGAGAATGGCAGACTGAAAACAGGCTTGCCTCTATAGCTGCTAGAAAAACAGCCCCCCCAAAAGTCTTCTATTTCCTACCTCTGCCTTTCTGTGGCCCTTACTAAGACCTGTTTACAGCCCCCTCAGGTAAAATCCTGATAGGCTTTCATGGTATGCATCTAGACTGACACCAGAGATGGGAGATGGAGAGAGACAGGAAAGCCTGTAGCCTCTGCCTGGGGCCCCTGTCACTGCAGAAGAAATCTCCATATAAATTATGGCCATAACCTTGTGAAAGTTTTGCTTTTGCTGTCTGGCTTGGGTTCAGCAGCAGCAGTCATTTTTCTCCTTTGTAGTAGCTAAACCTAGGACACTGTCCCAGAGGGTTTGGTATATTTTTTAAATACATAGGAATTAAGTATACACAGTTTTTAATATCCCAGGAATTCAGTGCTTGCGCTGCAATGACATGAAAGTGGGAATATTGGCACTTTTTAAGTGCTAGAATTCCACCTGCACACAGAACAATAGCAAGTGCTCAAGCATCTGGTCAGGACAGGGTGATGATGTTATGAATCATGATGGGTACTCAGTCTCTGTCTGCTAACTCACACTGAAATCCACTTCGTCCACAGTCTGAAGGGGTGTCTATATAATGGATTGTGTAATTTCTACTATTTCTTGCTTTTGTGTGAGCTAGTATGCCTTTGGAAATCACCTTTGTTACACAATATACCAATCATAATGTTGACTCTGTTGTATCCTCAGCAAATATGAAATCAGAAGATAAAGTTTCCTCTCTTCAAAGTTGTGCAGTCAGCACTATAGCTCTTAGGTACAAGGTTTTCTATGTTTTGTAAGGTGTCTTTTATAAAGAGAGTAAAGATTGTAGCTGCAGATTGCAGATATTGCCATAGTAGAAATAACTATATATAATTATTAATGGGAACTGTACTCAAGGAAGGACTGAAAATGAGTACTTTATGATATAAACTGAATTAATATTAAATAGTATGGATTTTTTAATAACTATAAATTTATAGGTAATATTTTTGTCACCAGACAAAGCAAATACATGCTTCATCCTTTTTACTTTTCACTGAATTGTTATGGAGATTATCAAGTGTGAGGGATAGTCAAGCTCTGTACTTATTTAAAACCAAAACAAGCTGCATGGGGTTAGTGAAGGTTCTTCCTGTTGCTCCATCCATTCTCTTCACCCTCAGTGGTATAACTGGGGGAGTCCTTAGGAGTGCACCTTGTAGCAGTGTTTTTTTGTCCAATAGTTAAGTCAGTGGAACTAGTGGAAAAGCATTCAATTCTGCTGCATAAATTGTCATTAACAAGGTGGTTTATTTTTGTTTGGCAGTTGAAATTTTAATGTAATGTTCTGCTGAAATTCTGAGATTCAGTCAAGTTTTAACAAGATACAGCTAGAAGGAGATTGCATTATTTTTTATGTATTTATTATTAAAATTCTTGATAAATGTTGCAGAGATTCTACCTGTGAGCTGTTTTTCACTCTCTCGCTGATATTAAATACTTGCCACCAGCGCTGCATTTTTGATGGTGATTTGTCATATGGCATTATTTCTGCTCCTAGAGTGGATGAATGCCACCTTCATCAGGTTTCTTGTCTGAAGCCTCACAAGAAATACATTTCAAAATTAAAGCCTTGGTATGTATGTGCATAAAATTTTCCATAAAGGCGTACTTGTACTATTCTCCTGCATGAATGTTTATGACAAGGGGACGTGAAGACTTTCAGCATGGGTGAAATAGATACATATTTTAATACCAAGCAATATTTAACAGAAAAAGTTTATGTCATTCATCCAATTGTGTTTTGTTTCAGTCAGCATTTATCCAGGAAAATCTACTCAGAAGCATTAGAAAAGCCCACAGACAAGGTTCTTGTAACCCTGAGTACCCGTTAGAAATGTTACCCAGCCTGGGAAGGTGGGAATGCTGAGGGTGTGGGACGCTGCTCCTCAGAGTGTATCAAGGTGAAACTATAGATCTAAAGGGGAAAAAGCTGAATTTTCCTAGCTTTTGCCTGGTGTACTTTCCGAAATCTTAAACTAACAGCGTACAAGCTTGCTTGCAAGCCTGATAGTAGTTCTACTTTATGGGTTAAATGAACCCCAGTGTATTTCTTGCATGCATTGCTATCTGCTTTCTTTAAAGGATCAAGTAGTCCTTCAGCAAGTCAGTATGGTGGCACTGTTCAGACTCTGCGTATGCAAACCTCTCCCCAGGCCCTCCATACAATTGCTGTTACAGGAGATGCTCTCCCATCAGTGTCTTTGTGCACCCAGGTGTCCAAAATGAGTGGGTCAGGGATTTTATGTCTGGATATGGCCCTAACTTCTCTGACGGTTCCTGTGAGCATCATGCATGACTTTTCTAGTGATCCTAGCCCACTATGCTTAACCCTCAGCAAGGACTTGCACGCGTGGATTAAATTGTCTGGAGGTAAAAGTTGGAGAAAGGGACTGCCAAGAAAAGAAATCTCCCCAGTGGTTCTTCCCTGATCACATAAATGGTAACACCAAGTTGAACCATCCTGAGACCCCAGAGGGAATATACCCAGAGGGTGCTCTCCGTGACCCTTTGACTCTACAGTTTCAATGAAAAATCAGCTTATACCAGGATGGCTGTTCCCAGGATGGACTCCTGGCAGTGAAGACCAGAGTCACAGAGGTACCTGCCCATGAGTCATTTCTTCTGCCTGTCATGCCAGGTGCACCCAAGGGAGTTATCCCGGGAGGGTGGGTTCCTGGTCAGGGGAGCTGGGCTGGCAGAGGATGCTGGAAAAGCCTGCAGCATCCATCACATGAGAATCTGTTCTACTCTCTGATGGTTTTCAGTAAACTGTATTAATACTTGAACATGATTAAACCTTCATCTATAGGTTTTGTATATGTTGCAGAGCAGAAAAGGATTCGGTGTCAGGTTTGAGTTTGATTTGAGGGAGGAGTGGGATCTGAAAGCTATAGATACTGTTTTAAAGCCTTTTTCCAGTAATGATGGTAATGAATGACGTAAGCCATTCCTTAAGACTGATGATTAATCCTAATGAATAAGTTGCATACATATGTTTCACAGCTGTCGTTAAGCTTCCATTTGAACTGCTCTTCCCCTTTCCCCACTCCCACCCATGCCTGCAATCTGCAAACTCTTATTCCCTGTAGGTATTTTGATAGAGAAACAGACAGGTAACGATCCCCATGTCAGACTGTGAACCATGCAACTGTCAGTTCACATTGTGTCTGACAGTCATTGACAGCTTGCTTCTTCAATTTTACTAAGATTAATATTCTTCACATGTTTTATTTATATTTACTGATCTTGCTGCAGTGAATTTTTAAAGAGACATTTTCACATTGAAATTCCCTGTTAAAAGTCAAATCTGCATTTTCTTCAAAATTTAGATTTACATTTCATCAGTATTGCTTGTGCAGTATTTGCATGTTGCTAATGGACTTTACTAATGGACTGATCATATTCATGATGCTTTATTCATAGACTGGTCAACAAGGCTTATTCTGATAAACCCCCAAGATCGTCGTCCTGGGAACTTTCTCATCCTGGGAAACATCTGCACATGGTTAACTTGACACATGGCAGTAGTTTCACAGAAGAAGACTATTCAGATGCATAAAATTATTCATGTGTGCAAGCATTTGAAGGACTCAATTTCTGTAAAACTAAGGTTGTCACCAGAGTAATACTGTTGAGCTTAGAAGTATTCACATGGGTAAATGATTGCAAGATTAGACTTTGAACTCTCTGGTGAAACTCTACTGTTCTGTCCTTTTGGGCTGGCTCACCATCCCTCTGGATGCTTGAATTGAAATAGCAACACATGGGAGTGTTGCAATTGGAAATACAATGGGAAAAATTATACTTAAGCCAAGAGAATTTTAAACACGAAAGATAGAAGTAGTTGGAAATTTGGAAAGAAGATCTAATTTTATGACCATTTTTATATAAATAGCAATAAGCTTTTTAACTATATTAAAATAATGACTGGAAAATGTAAAATTATATGTAGATGTATATAAATTTATATATAAAGACAAAAGCTGAATCATAATGTTTATGTTCTGTCTGCTTTAAAAAGTGCTAGCCAAATCTCCCCCTCCAGAGCAGGGAATTTTTACTAGGTGGCCTATCTGAGCGCAGACTGACTTATTGGACCCAATTAGGAAAATCCAGATCTTCATGTTGAACATCTTTGCATGTTTATGAATTGAAAATTCTCCACTTCAGGGGTCCCTTTAACCTCTCTGAGCTTTCAAATTGCATGTCTCTTAACTTTGCAGATAAATTATCCGATTCCGACCTCATACAGCCTTGAGATGACAGTGTTGTTTTATCTCTTTTTTCCTTCCTTTCTCTCCAGATCTGCATCATCATGTTTTCCCTATTGCCATGGCAATACAGCTCAGTACACAGAGAAGCACAACAAGCCAACTGCATGTAAAAAGTTTGCACAAAGGCAGAATTGCTAACTAAACAAGGGGTACTGCTGATGCACGGCTCCTGTAGGGATATGGTGGGGGGGAGGGTGTCCCTTTTTATCTCCTCTCCTTACCAAGTGATTGCAGGTGAAAACACAAATGGGGACATGAAAGCCAGCATATCAGGATTTCTAACAGTTTATAGGAGGGAAAATCAGCATCAAGTAACACTACAGTAGCGTGAAAATGTGCTGTTTCATTCAGATCATAAGGAGCTCTGGCAGCATCTGATGAAAACATGGGTGATTTATCACTTTTAGGTGATTTAGCATGTTTAGTGAATTTTGGCAATAACCCTGCCCTGCACCTTTGGTATACTGCTAATGAAGAAATGGTAGAGCAAACAATCAAGGGCACAGAAAAAACTGAATCGGTTAAAAGCCCCTCCATTTAGCCTAATAATGCCCTTGATATTCTTAGGTGCTAACTGAATAACAATTTGCCCTTCTGTGACACTTCAAGACAGCTTCTTTTTTTTTCAAATAATGAAAAAAAAGGAGTTAAAATAGAGATCCCTTTGATTTTTCCTAAAGTCAGACAAAACAGCAGATGAACAAGCTGTGGCTTTTTACCTTTCTGGCTTGGTGTCATTTGCATTTAATTCATTGATTATTTTTTAGGGAGAAAAGTTTTGCCTTATTTTCAGTGAAGGGAATGCTGATTGTTCTCCCAGGGATATTATAATAATGTCAAGGAAAGCCATAAATATTTTATAAAGACTGATAATAGCGTTTTCTGTGCTAAGGAAAAGTCAACGATTTTTGAAAAGGGACACATAATGATTTTCTGACTAACTGCAAAAATGAGATGGCAGTAATTTCAATATTAGTTAATAAATATTGACATTAGTATTTCAATGAGTGTAATCAGGCTTTTGCTGGATATTGGAAAGTCATGGTTTGTTCAGCAGTATTATTATAAAAGCTAGACTATTTCCACTGAAGCTATTAAACAATCTTTGCAGGAAGCCTCAGTTACCTCTCAGAATAAATCCAGTAAGACTATGTAAGAATTAACACATGCTCTCTGCATCATATTGTGAGCTCATCTATTTTGCTGTCCGGCTGCAAAACAACATTGTGCAGTAGGTTACGTGTTTATGGCATCCTCATACAGAATCAGCCTTTATGCAAAGTAAGCTGGTTAACATGACGGCATCAGGCTTATGGGTAATCTGATGCCTTCAGCATACTTCACCTTGTTGTATATCAGTTATTCAGAAACTTAGTGGTTAGGGAAAAAAACAAGAGCTAGAAAATGCTCAGGGGTGAACCAGAGTCTGAAATGTCAGCTGTTATTCATGGTGTTAGCCTGTTACTGCAGAGACAGTCAGAAAATCATTATTCCATGATGACTTCAGAGTTTTCAAAAACTTTTAGTCCCAAAGTTACCACCCCTCCACCAAAGCCAAAATCCAAAATTGGTTTCATAAGTGCTACATTTCTGGTGAAGAGTGCCCCTGGGATACCTGGTATTTGACGAATTAAAAATGACATCATTTTTGCTGGCTTTAGGGTTGATAATTACTGTCTACTGAGAACATGCAGCAGTGAACAGTGGGAGAGGAAATGGAGTGAGCTGAAACCTAGCTCTTTGATTGGAATCTCATTAATACACACGTCTGCAACAAACAGACCAGGTTTTAAATCTGACTTTCTTTTTAATGCAGAGCATTTCCAACAGAAGTTTCACAATCAGTGACACCATTTCATCACAAAACAGCCTCAGGTCCCATGCAGTGTAAGTTTTAGGGGGCAGCATGTCCCTGTCCCTCATTGACCACTCTGCCTTCTGCTCTTCAAATGCCTTTGCTACACTGACACACGTGCCCAGTGAGCTGGACTAGGGAACAGATCTGGCTGAAAAATAACCTTAGTTTTGAATAATCTTTGTCTGGATTCATTTCCCAGTCCAGGTGAGATTGTTTGAAATAAACTGTGAGAATGGGAGAAATTGAAGCTGGCTGCTCACCGATTAGGAGCGATGACCCTGTCTCAGGGAGTGCTACCATGCCATCCTCACCTTGGACTTGGGGCCATATTATCAGACCCTGCCCTTTTGCTGGCCCTGGTGCTTCCCTGACCTCTCTGTGACTCAATTTAAAGTCTCAAACCAGCTGAAAAGTAACCCAGGAATAAAACAGAAGAAAGGAAAAAAAAAAGGCCATTTGTTTAACTTGGCTCCAGGAGGGGTCAGATAAGGAGTGGTGCTAATGCATTTCTGTGCATCAGCAACATGTGGCATGGCCCAGGAAAGAGGGAGGACCCTCGCTAGCTCATCATTCTAAACTGTCTTGAGACTGCTCCCTGGATGTCTTGCCAGGGGCTGCATAATAACAAGAGGAGCAGTTTCTGCATTGCAATGTTTAGTCCTGGCTAATTTTAAAATGTAATGTAAAACGGCTTCCTTTCTTTAAAAAATGGGATTTGTGAGCCTTTCCTTACTACGCATGCATGCACAGAGTATTAGTTCATCTGGGAAATGTGTTGATTTATAATGTGGGGGGAGCAGAGGGGAGAGGAAAACTAAACAATCTTTTAGTCCCGATATTATCAAGAATGCCAAGCCTGGTTTTCCCCTGTTTGGAGATGAGGGAGTTGGAGGCTTTTGGGAGAGGAACTGGGATTTTATTATGAGCTTTTTCACAATTCGAATTAACTGAGAGGGATACTAGAATTTTAAGAAAGGGTTGGTTTTTTTTCCTCCTATATGACTCTGCATGCTGAAGTTTAACAGCTGTTGCAAGCAAGAAGAAAACATATTTTTCCCACTACATCTTTTGATTCCACCAGATGAACTGAGTTTCTTTGGCATCATTTCTTCTTCAGAAAATTCAAAAGACTAGGCAGTTAAATTTAACCCAGATACGATTCTGCCGATTTTAAACTACATTAAAACAAAGGCCAAACCTTTTAATTGCTCATGACCTCATTATGTTCTGTCCTCTTCCCCCTCACCCTTCGTTAACTAGTTGTCCCATTGTTTCACTTGGGATTGAAGTTAGATTTACTGACTGGCAATTACAAGGATTGCTCTTTTGCCCCTTTGCCCCTCTCCTTGTTTTAAAAAATAACAAGAGAGAGGATAAAGGAAAGGGAAGCCTCAGAGTGGTTCAGTTGGTTTGTTTGTTTGTTTCTCAGTCTCTGTGGGTTGCTGATGTTTGTTAGGAAAAGTGAGAATATAAGCTGATCAATTCCTTTCACCTCCTGAAGACTGCATTTTCCTGGGACAACGCAAACACCCAGTTGCCCTGTGAACTGCCCCATCTGATTTTATTAGGTTTGTTAACCCCTGTGCCATTGTTTATCATTACTTTTATACATATTTGCACTTTCATTATATTTTTGCTGTTAGCTGCTGCAACAAAAAGGCTCTTATTAGTCTGTGAGCCTCATGCAGAGGAGCAGGAGTGGGCAGCACCCAGCACATAGTCTACTCTCATTACCAAGCCCCCTGTGCCACAGCAGGATTCACTCCCTAAAGAGATAAAGTTCCCAGTGGTTCCTCCTCTCCCTTCAGACTTTCCACTGGCGTGAACACAGGCATTTGCTTTAGTTTATGACCATTAGCAGAGACTGTGGGGGACGTGCTGGGTCAGCATGTCCTGTAACTCCTCTACATGGCAGAACTAATGTTGGGGCATATTGCCATACCCAGGAGGACCCCTCAGCCACACAGTGGTGATGGTTGGTTTTGGTTGTGGGAAATCCCACTACCAACAGATTTCCCACCTCAGAGGTCTCCTTTGGGGTTTATATCATCATAAGACAGCACTGACTGGAATTGAATCTGACCCTGTATTTACATCCAAAGAGCACATAAACCTGAAGTAAAGCAGCAGACAAACATAAATAACACAGCTTGCATATCCTCTGCTGTGTTGTGATCCCAATGTCGCTGGAACTGGTGTCTGAGCACTTCAGACCCTGGTTTTAAAGAATTTGAAATGCATCTATTAAATTGCAGCCTTTGCTGAACCTGTCAAGAAGGGTTTCTGCCCCAAATGGAAACTGTCCAAATAATTATGCATGGCCATTTTAAAGTTATGCAAGGTCAGAAAATACAAACAAAACATGACAAAACAAAATCTGGGAGAATGAATGGCCATAGGACAAAACTGTGAGCTAGGAGAGACCTTTCCTTTCAATGCCCACTTAGGCACATGAAATCAGGGCAGTGGCGAGTTGCATAGGGCTGAGGTGCGGGGCATCCTCCCCCTGAGCCACAGAAGTTTAGATTACAATTTTATAAGAGTTTTCAATCCTGACTTCATTTTAAGCTAATACCTGGGGTTAAAAAAACCCATGTTTTATTGAACTGTATGGATACGTGAGACAATCATTTTTTAACCTCCTACAGCAAAAGCAAGCTCTGGGGAAAAAGGGAGACAGGCTGGGATTCAGTGCTCACTGCTGCAGTCCATGCTGCTGCCTGCACTAGCACACAGGTGTCCCAGAACGAAAGGCTCATCCCTTCCTTCCCTCAAACACTAGCGATAATAAATGTGTTGAGGACAGCACGAAATACTAAGCATCCTCTGATTCATGTGTGCTATTTCTGAGTTCAGTGCATTGATGAATTATGGGGGTGGCTGGGAGAGGGTTGTGATTCCTAGCTTTGCTGGATCTGCTTTCTGGGATACTTCAAATGGATGAGCCTCCTGAGCTGCCAGAAGCTCTTCCTTTCTTGGAGTCCCTCTTTCTCCAGACCAGTCCCCAGACTGGCTCTCTGACATATACTGCAGTTCCTGGCTTTCAGTGGTTTCCCCCTTCATTAGCTGAGTTCTTAGTTAATCTCTGCTCACTGGATTAGTAAAAGCTTTTTTGCCTTGTGAGCTGCGCTTTTTGTGATCTGTGCTTTTTTGTGAACCGTATTTTTGAATTTACAACAAGCAAGTTAGGAAGGAAATAATAATGTTTACCGGCTATGACTGTGAAAATGCATCAACCATGAGTGACAAAGTTTTATTGATGCAGCTTGATAAATGCAAGGTGTAATTTTTCATTAATTTTTTCACATAAGCAAATTCTGAAAGGATTACAAAAAAAGTTGAAAAAAACCCCATCTCTTCCTAGAAACATATCTACAGAGAAAATTATCTTAAAATGCAGGAAAATGTTAGATCGTTTAGGACCTGTAGGTTTAACTTCCACCAAGCACAACAATTGTTTCTGCAAATTGAAGGCATTCTGAAGCCAGCATAAACCAAACCCACCAGGATGTTGAAAATCAAAGCTCCAAGCCAGAGTACAAAATGCCTCCCTGTATACCTATTAAAGGACAAACAATACCTTTCATTGGGAAAACATCAGTCCCTCTCCGTCCAAGGAAGCCTGGAAGATGCAGTAGCAGCAAGATGAATAGGGTGGAGTTTGAGCCATAGTTCCACCATTACCTTTGTGCCTGTCATAGAAGGCAGGTCTCTGACCAGGATTTACAATACTTTGTGTTCTTCTGGTGTAATTCAATGAATAACTTTTCAGAAAGGCTGCCACTAACCTCCTCTCTCTCCTTTCCCCATTTTACTGATTCATCCTTGGCCTTGTAGTGGGCCTTGGGAACTGAATCCCTGGGGGAAAAAATCACTGTTAATTTTTATATTTCCTATTTATTTCTGAGTTTTATATTTTCTGGGTGGGTTGATTTTGGTTGGGTTTTGTTTTTTTTTTTTCTCCCAGAGGATCAGGTCCACCATTCAGCCTACTGCACATCCAGGACAATACTACAGGAGGGACATGGGAGGAACAACTTGCTGGCAAGGGCCAGAAATGGCACAGAGCAGCTAAAGCATCCTCTGGCCAATCGAGTGAGTGCCAAATCACAGCTTTAGTCCATTTGGTGACCCATTGCCTGCTATGGTTATGATAAATATACACACATATATATATTTATCAGTGTGTCTGCAACCACCAGTTCTTTGCCAAACTGTCCCTAATTTACACCAAAGCAATCTAAATGAAGCATATCTGTGGAACGGTGCTGCCTGAATGCCGTTTCAACTTGCTTTGTACAGCTGTGAATACAAGGTAGAAGGCAGCGGAAAATTAGGAGGAGAATAGCTAAGGATGTTATAAACAATGTCTGTGAGGTTAATTTAAATTTAGCTTATGTTTCTCTAGAGCCATTACTGAGAGATTGCTTTGCATTCTTAGAAACTCGGGGGGGGGGGGAAGCGGATCCAATTAAATTTACACTTAACAGAACAACAAAAGAA
>JASSUY010026617.1:0-13932 GCA_032466535.1 Forpus xanthops | reverse complement strand
AGGAGTGTGACCAGCAGAATGAGGGAGGTGATCCTGCCCCTCTACTCTGCTCTTGTGAGACCTCACTTGGAATATTGCGTGCAGTTCTGGTTTCCTCAACATGAAAAGGACAATGAACTGTTGGAACAAATGCAGAGGAGGGCCACGAGGATGAGCAGGGGACTGGAGCTCCTCCCATATGAAGACAAGCTGAGAAAGTTGAGGCTGTTGAGCCTGGAGAAGAGAAGGCTGCGTGGAGACCAAACAGCAGCCTTCCATCATCTGAAGGATGCCTTTAAGGATGCTGGGGAGGGTCTCTTCATGAAGGACTGTAGTGATAGGACAAGGGGTAACAGGTTCAAACTTAAACAGCGGAAGTTTAGATTGGATCTGAGGAAGAAATTCTTTTTTGTAATGGTAGTGAGGCACTGGAATGGGTTGCCCAGGGAAGTTGTGAATGCTCCATCGCTGACGGTGTTCAAGGCCGGGCTGGACATAGACTTGGGTGACATGGTTTAGTGGGAGGTGTCCCTGCCCTGAGAAGGGGGGTTGGAACTAGATGATCTTAAGGTCCTTTCCAACCCTAACTATTCTATGATTCTATGATTTACATTTTTGTTAATTTCAAAAAAAGCTAAAATTTTGCAGTGAATTCTCAAATGTGAAATTCCTGGTTCTACCCTGCTTGGCTCCTGCCTTCCAGACTTGTTATTAAACAACTCTGTCCAGGAAGCATATACAGCTGTCATGTATTTAAAGTTACAATTTTCAAAGCTACTAAGAAAATTTCTTTCTTAAACATGATACCTTATTTCTCAATGTAGAGCTTTTTTAATGTGATAATACTCATTTTATGTTGTAAGAATGAGTGAAAGGCAGTTGGCAAGTTACAGCAAACTTCCATCAGTTTCATCTTCATCTCCATTTAAAAGCTCATTCTTCAATTAAAATTTTACTGAAGGAGTACTGCTAAATATATATTTGGCTTAGGAATCTCCACATTTTACATTAGTTCTCCAAAACACAGGTATCGAGACATTAAGACCCTCTTTCTTTAAGTATATAGAGATGCAGAAGAAAATTAACAGTTCTGAGCCTCCTTGGGAAAGAAAGCCCTGTCTTCAGGGGAAAGACTGCAGAAGACCTGCTTTGTAAAAATGCCCATGTATGACTAAATTTCAGCCAGCTAAAACTAAATAAAGTTTCTGTCCTCCATTTTTGTCAATTGGAAATTATTTGCATGCTTTACAAGATAAGATTTAGGTTTTTTTCTATTGTAAGTTTAATTTTGCAGATCACACAGTAGCCTGTCCACAGGCAAATTAAATTAGTGGCTTCAAATTAATGATCTCTTACAATAACTTTTTTTACATTGTATCCATAATAATCAGAGTAAACAATGTTATTTCTGTTTAATATTTTTCTTAGTTATAATTTATGGATACTATGAAGAAAATGTTGGAATCATCTCCTTTCAAAAGTCTACTTAGGGAGAGTAAACAGAAAAGGTAGTGCTCTAAGGACATTTGAAGGGGTTGCATTTGCTTCCAGGTGCATCTTAATAGATCGTAAACTTGAAGATAAGTATTTCCATACTATGCTATAAAGCCCTCTTCTTAGCTATTTTGACAATAGACCCATAGAACACTAGAAAGATCTCCAAACTCTGGAAAACCATCTGGAAATTTAATCTTTAAACAGTTTTTGACTAGTAAAACATCACTACATGCTTTTTTTCCCAGAAATTAACATGAGAAATGTTATTTGCATAAAAGGAGGCTACTGGAGCTTCTCAGAAGATGTGTGACCATGGAAGACTAGAAACTTGTGCTATGATGTTTGAATACATGTCTAGCTGCAATATATGAAGAATTATTTTTGTGAGGGGGTTTTGAGAATTTATACCTAATTTAGGGTTTATAATTGTTGCTCTTCAGTTTTCCACATGCCAAGGAAAAGCGTCAGAATAAAAATTCAGGACTAGAAATGTATCAGCTATAAGCATTTTATTTTCAATCTCTCTATGCATTCATGATTCTTTTGAAACAGACACATGACTTTATAGATTCGTAAGATTGTAACATAATCATGTCTTATGCTTCACTCCCTGAAATGCTATTTAGGGAATATTCTCTCATTCACTGGATGCTATTCCCTCTTTAAGGATGAATTTTCTCATTTCTTAGTATTTTATTCTGTCCAAATGTTACTTGCAAGATGCTTCTGGTGTGCAGTTTAGCTCTGTTTACTTTTCATGCACAAGATAAAATACATCACATTATAAAGCACAAGTGTCATTGCTTTCAGTAAATTAATTATGAGGGTTTACTTCTTTGACTTTTGTTTAAACTTTTGTGCAGTTAGATATCACATTATCACTTAGCTCTGCACTTTGTTGTATACCCAAATAAAATAATATCTAAGCTGTTCTTGGCAAAACATGCTTTAAATCTTTTCTAATTCCTGTTTTCCTGTTCTTGGATATAGCTGGCAAATTGTTGATACTAGGCATGAAAAGCTCTACAAACATGTTTCAAATAGTTTTCAGGTTGTGTTTTAGTAAAACTGATATCCTTTAAACAATTTGTTTAAATGCTAAGGACAGAACCTCAAGTATCTAGCATTTCAAAGGAGAAAGAGATCAGAAAGGGTACATTGGCTAGCATTAAGCAGTGTAGGTAGACAGAATGGGTAAAACTAGTGTTAAAAACACTAAATGTCTAATTGTACATATAGAAAGAAGAGAGGAGGGAGGCAGGGCAAAGGAAGAAAGGGTAGAGAAAGAGAGGGAGGCAGAGAAGGAAGGGAAGGCTGCAGGCCACAGTGATTCACATGCCAAGATCCCAGCGGCTGTGGAGAAAGGCAGTACAGAGACAGACTAAGTCCAGTTTTCAAAGGAATCTTCTAACAGACCTTCATCCTGAATTGCCACTGAGGAGAATGCAACAAGCCTGTTGGTGCTCTTTGTGTTTGCATGAGTGCTACGTTTCTCAGCTGTGTTACTCTGTGTATCTGGCTGCACATATAAGTAGATGTGTATTGCACTAATGTGTTTGTATGTGCCTACTGAGAGCATATGCTTAGCCTCTCTGGTGGGACTTTGAAACAGGGAACTGGAAAAGTCTTGCCTCTGCCCAGTTACCAGATTAGGTAGTGCCTAAATAGTCTACTCTCTATTTCATCCTGAATGCCTGCTTAATTTTTTCATTATTATATTTTAAAATTTACTATAACTGCTTCACATTCTAGGCCTCACAGAAGCGCAAAAGAATTCAGAAAAAATAAACAGAAAACAAAGTTGTATTTTCAATTGCCTAAAAAATAATAATAAATTCCAAACTGATTTCTGACTTCTATATATTGAGAAACCCCATAAGATTTTTTTTATAGATTTTCCTTGTGCTCAACTTTATGTGGAAACAATAGTATGTAAAAGACTCCAAAGAAAAAGAGAGTGTGCCTTTTGCAGTAGGATATATACTTTTAAACATATTTCAGCAAAGAGAAAATAAATTAGTATCCAGGTGTTGTGTATGTAAAGGGTCAGAAACTAAAATGAGAACAAGAGTTTAAAAATAATGACAGCAAAAAATAATGAAAAATTAACACAAATTAAATAGAAGTACTTGAAATAATTTGTAATGCAAATTTACCTTCCAGATTGAAGGTTTTTTTTTTTATTAGGGATATGTCGAACAGTTCAGTGATGATGTTGAGAATTTGAACTGATTCTCAGCTACATGAATCACATCTGAAAACTTTCAGTTAAAGTTTTCTTTCTTTCATTTCCTCTTAAATGGAAAAGATTCAAGATTTCTTAATGCTTAATGCAGGCTGGAGAAATGGACTGACAGGAACCTCATTAAGTTTAACAAGAAGTGCAAAGTCCTGCACCTTAGAAGGAATAACTTCATACATATTGGGGGCCACCGGTCTTGAAATAAATTTTGCAAGAAAGGACCTGGCGGACATAAAGTTTGACCTAACCCACCAATGTGGTCCAGCTGCAAAGAAGGCTAATGATATCCTAGGCTTCATTAGGAGGGCTTTTCCCAGGGCAGGTAATCTGGGTTTCTGTCTGTGACTTTCATAGGAGACAGGCACTTACCTCTCTTTTTGGATCTAGATCTTGTCCAGTATGATAAAGCTTAGCATCACTTCTCAGTCCAGTTAAAACTGACTCATTGTATTTTAGATATTGAAAAGTGTTATTTCAGTGTCCCTTATAGTAAAATTAGTCAACTGCATCCATTTTACAAAGTTTACAAATTCAGTTCACACTACCTTTGGGCACCTTTAATTAAGATGCATGTATGTGAGCTAGGTGTACTTAAATTCCCTTTATTCTTAGCAGAGATGCATGCAGAAAATCAAGTTAACAAATCCCAGAGAGTTATCCTGTTGATCCATGCGGGTGCTTATGTTATGATTAAATAGATCGCTCTTGAGATATACAGTACTGACTTTATTTCAGTACTGATATATTGATTCTATTGATTATCAAGTTACGTAGCTCACCTATAGATGCAAGATAGTTGTATGAATCCAGAACTAAATGCTGCTGTTTCATTTTGTTGAGTAATACATTGCCTGCATTTGGTTTCACTGTGGTACTGTATGATAACACCTGTGGCCCCTGAAGCATGAAACAAGTCTCACATTAATTTTGTGAGCTATCTGCAAGCACTTCCTGAGGAATTCACAACTTGATGTCCTGTTTGCAATCTCTCTCTATGGAGAGACAAAGTTAGCTCTCAAAACAATTTCAGCTTTAGGTGTGATAATTACCTTCTTGAGATGCCCACATATTCGCAGAAACTTGCTGAAAGTGACTAGAGTAATAACCAGATTTTTCAGTCTACATTCTAAATCTAGAGAGATTAAAGTCAAGCTGGTAAGAGTACATGTACATTTTTACCTTCTAAGTAATATATATCTTTTCATTTTAGTGAATCACTGTATTGATACTACGGTTAACAGAATTGCTGTGATATTACTTAGGCAGACAAAATGAATTGAAAGGTTTCAGCAGAAGTTTACAATTTTCTGTGAGTAATCTTCTGTTGCAACATAAACTATTTATTTCATTATACTTTATAAAGCAGTGGTAGATAAAGTTTAAACACCTATTCATCAATTGCAATTTTACTGTAATTCTTTGTACATAATTGTTTTAATCCTGGTTGTTAATTTAAAAAAAAAAAAGAATGCAAGTTCCAGATGTGCTTATAAAACAAACTTGCAAATATTTTCATGAGGAAAGTCAGTGCAGTGAGCATGACAGTTAAGTAATCTGTTTACCAGCCCACACTGACTGGCACATTTTAGAGTATATGTGAAATTACTGTATACACTGGCAGAGACTCCATGCAAACTACAGTTGTACAGAACATCATAGCCACATCCTCATGTTGAGGAAGACTGGTGATTTTAGCATGAAACACTGAAAAGTAGTTCCAGAGCAAAGTAAAAGAGATAGAGATAGCTGAAACTTCTAAAAGAAGGAATGAAATATCGCCTTCATTAACTCATTGTAATTTAATATTTATTTCTGATTAGACTAGGGCTTACAAATTAGCACATGCATCTTAAATTCAAAAAGTATGAACAGAATTTCTCACTTTCCTTCTTTACTTTTAATGCCAAAACCCCATTCATAGGAAGTTCTGAAAGGCTAATGTGAGGGCCAGGATTCCACACACATTCTTTCTGTTGGCTTGCTAACATTGTAATTAAAAGAGTTGTTCTGTGGTGAAAGAAACTGAGAATCTAGAAATCTAGAACAGAAGAACCTTTTTTCTACAGAGGGCTATACTCCAGAAAGCAGTTATTGTGATTTTTCTTGGTAACTATTCCCAATATATTAAAGAATAGTATCTTAGAGGCTCTTGTTAAATACCTGTGCTGTTTATTTACCTTACTTAAAATAAACAGTAAGTACAACTCATTAATGATTAGACACCATTTTATTCTCCTTTAATTAAATCTTTAGCTATCCGGATCAATCTGCATTTCTTTATATACTGTAGCTTTAAGTACTCCATCAATTTATATATTTTCTCTGAAATTATATTCCATGACTGAAAACAAAAGGGTATTTTATACAAAGTGTTTTATTGTCTTGTTTTATGACCTCTGTATCATTTCATCCCATTTTTTATATCTGCACTGTAAGGATTATAATTCTAATATTTCCCTGTCTATTGACATAATATATGAAGAATGACATGGGGGAGAAAGAGGGTTGGACAGCTGAACTAATTAAAGTGCCTCAAATGCTGGCTGTGTGAAGTACTACAAATACCTGCATCACCATCTGCTTGCTTATTGATCTTACTAGTAACACTATCATTGTGTTTGAAAATCATTTGTTAACAAAGGTAACATTTATTTCTGTACTTATTTGCACACACATTTTTGCACACTGTTATCCCAGAAAATATCTCCCCACTCCTCCAAGTTTCATGTTCAAGATTACAAAAGGCTATTCTATACTTGAAGTATTCCATTTGCTTTATCTCCCAGTCTGTTTTTTTCATCTATGTCTTCTTGGTTGGACTTTTTTTAACTAGTGCTTTCTTGGTTGTCAGCTTCTCCCTTGGGCAAAGGTTTGATGAGCTAGTGAATTGGCATGATGCCGTCCAAACAGATGTGATAGAAAGTAATCAGCCAAGAGGCCCTCTCTATGTATTAAATATATTTGTAAAGGGCAAGATTCTCATCTGGAAATGTTCAAGTAGCAGCTCACACTGTGTAGTATTTACATGATGGATCTAGCATTGCTGATCTAGTTCTGAATTCTTAGACATTGCTGGTAGAGAAAATAAGAAAGCATTTGAAATCCCACAAATGTTTTATACTGTTAAAAATAAAAATTAATTTGCTAGTAGAAAGAAGGAATTCCCCTTCTTTTTCTCTGTGGTGTAAGAAATTTCACATAGTATGCCAAATCTAATTTCTAAAATTTATATTCCAGCAATAGTGAGTTATATAACAGTTTTAAGCACTAACACTGACGCTCTTCTCACTTAAGTTTAGGCATCAAAAATAAAGTATCTTTTTTTAGATTAGTTATACAAAACCTTTTTATGCTCGAAAGGAAAAATAGCCTTTTACAGATGGCCATTCAATCTGACTGTCATAGCTGTCTAATATGGAAAAGAATACCTTACCTGCTAGAGTATCCTGCCATTTCTTCTCATTGGTCCTGTAGCCTTGTACTGGGATTGCCTGGCAAAGTTTTGGTAGCAGGGAGGCTACAGCAGTGACTTCTGTAAGAAGATGCTAGTAACTTCTTCTATGTCCAATAGAGCCAATCCCACCTGGCTCCAAGGGGTACCTGCTCTGGCAAAACCTGAGCCCATCAGGAATGGTGGTAGCACCTCTGGAATAACAGGGGAAACAATTGCTGTACAACAGCAATTGCCTCCAGAACAGAAGAATGAGAACATGTAAGGAAAACAGCTCTGCAGACACCAAGGTCAGTGCTGAAAGAGGGGGGGGAGGTTCTTCAGGCACCAGAGCAGAGATTCCCCTGCAGCCTGTGGTGCAGATCATGGTGAGGCAGGCTGTCATCCTGCAGCCTGTGGAGGTCCACAATGGAACAAATACCCATCTTCAGCCCATGGAAGACACCATGCTGGAGCATGTGGATACCCAAAGTAGTCTGTGATGCCGTGGGAAGCCTGTGGTGGAGCAGACGCCTAGCAAAACCTGTGATCCCATGGATAGAGGAGCCCACACTAGCGCAGGATTTCTAGCAGGACATGTGACCCCCCTGGAGCAATCTGTGCCTGAAGAACTGCATTCTGTGGAAACAACTCATGTTGGAGAAGTTCATGAAGACTGTCCCCCATGGGAGGAATCTCACACTGGAGAAAGGGAAGAGTGTAAGGAGTCCTCCCCTTGAGGAGTAAGAAATGGCAGAAAGAACATGTGATGAACCTACCACAACCCTCATTCCCCATCCCCTTGTGATGCTGGGGGGAAGGAGGTCAAGAAAACCAGAAGTTAAGTCCAGGAGGAAGGGAGAGGAAGAGAGAAAGTGCTTTAAGGTTTAGTTTTTATTTACCATTACCTCATCTGATTTGATTGGTAATAAAACTAATTTCTCCAAGTTGAGTCTCTTCTGCCTATGATGGTAATTAGTGAGTGATCTCCTTGTACTTCTCTTGGCTCACAAGCTTTTCATTATATTTTCTCTCCTCTATCCAGCTGATGAAGAGAGTGACAGAGCAGCTTGGTGAAGACCTGGTATTGGTCCTTTCCAACCCTAACTATTCTATGATTCTATGGTATCCTGCCAAGATCAACCACCACAAACCTTCACAAGAAAAAATGAGGTGAAGCTTGGGGCCACTAGCATCTTCATTTAATAATTAAATACAGAAATAAGATTGGTTGGAATAACCAAATAAAACATGATACAAGATGAAGTGTCAATGAAATGTAAGCTATCTCATTAAAGACACAAGTTCTGTTTTTAACAAAAAAATTCAGTTAAAATTTTAATTACAAACAAAAAAAAATTGATCTACTTAAAATACAAAATAGTCGAAGTGTTAATAGTCATCTTGATTTTTATGTAAACTTTTAAAATTCTTTTTGTTAAAAATATTATATTTATCTATTTTTATCCATCTCTATATATCTATATCCTAACAAGGGGGGCTTGTAGAAACACAGCTGAATTGAATAATAGTGATAACCTCATCATCCAGACCATAGACATCTAAATTTAGACTCAGAGTTACAAATCTACAGATAAGATCGTTGTCCAATCTCTTTGTAATTATTTACTTCAGAGTAGACTCTGTGGTGTTCTAGCTTCAGTTGTAACTGAATACATTGTCTATCACTGCTAATTACAATAACATATGAGAGTCCTGGATATCATGTAAAATCCTCTTTACATTCTCTTTAGGTGTTCCTTAATCATGCAGTCCATATGGAGTTATCCATCTTGATCACCAGCTACCACCCCAGAAGTGTGTTGGTATATTCTGTACATTCTGCATCAAATCTGCTCTGATTTCTCAGATATCCTAGGAACCTTAGTAGGAACCTGCCTTGAGGTAAATGGCTTGAGATGTTAGAGACCTAAAAACCACTCTAAATGTTTTCAAGAGGCTAAGAACTAAAGCAGAGCATGGAGCTATTGTTACCTTTGCACTGAGAAAGGAGGTAGAAGAAGTAAGTCTGTTTATTTTGTTTCATACAGGTATTTGCCAGGTAGACAGAAGCACAGTTCCAAAGTAGATACATATCTGCAATTGCTTGCTCAGCCAGTTGAGGATCTTGAAGCTACATGCATTCCGTAGCATTGACTGAAGGGCATGGGAAAAAATACTGTTCTAGTTATAAGATCTTGTGTCGTGGTTTAAGGCTCTCAAACTCACGCAGTTGCTCTCTCACTCACTCCCCCTTTTTCTTCCCCAGTCCCGGGGGGATGGGGAGGAGAATCAAAAGAATACAACTCCCACAGGTTGAGATAAAAGCAGTTTAGTAACTAAGGTATAACATAAATCACTACTGCTACCACCAATAATAATAATGACAAGGCAAATACAAGGAAAGAATACAACAGCTCACTAACTAAATTCCACCCAGTCCAACCAAGCAGTGCCTCCCATCACCTGATACCAAGCTGGCCATGCAGTGCACACCCATCACCTCATACCAAGTTCTGATCATGCAGTGCACCCCCACACATACCCTTCCGGGTCTCTGCTCTCCATCTCTACATCCTGGGCATGACATGCTGTGGAATGGAATATCTCTTTGGTAAGTTTGGGTCAGGTGTCCTGCCTCTGCTTCCGCCTGGCTTCCCCTCCTCCCTGGCAGAGCATGAAACCCAGAAAGTCCTCTGCCAGCCTAAACATTCTAAGCCATAACTATAAACACTGGTGTTATCAGCACTGTTCCCAAGCTGAAAACCAAAAACACAGTGCTGCACCAGCTACTATGAAAAAGAGAAAAATGACTGCTATTGCTGAACCCATGGCATCTTGTCGTAGGCATTTGTCTGCAGCAAGGCATGAAGGGAATAGAGAACATAGATCCATAAGAAAATGGGCTTTAGAAGTCCTGTGGCACAGAGAACAGCATGATTCCTTTTTTTTTTAACAGGGAACCTGCAAATTCTGCAAAATGTTACCAAGCAATATCATAATAGAAACATATGCAGAAATTTGATTTTGCTTTATCATGCTGTAGTTTAGCATTTACATAGCTTTTTAAAGCTTTTAACTTCTTTGCAGACCTATTTCAGTATTTCATATGTCATTAGCTAGTAAATTAGTAGGAGGACAGCTGGGATTATTACCACTATTGATCTGAAGACCTGCAGACATTTACTGCTCCTAGTTTGCATTTTGCATGAAAACACAATACTGGAAAAAAAAAAAAAAAAATTCACTGATTTGCAGGTATTTCTATCTGTTGCTAGATAAGATAGGCTAATGAAAATAATAAACCCTAATGACGTAATAAGTTTGCTTTGGTGCAACTGTTTCATTTTAGGTTAGGGGGGAATATCAAGTAACTGTGACTGGCTGCATTCTTGGTCTCCCAATAAATCTTATACAGAATAACATATTTTCCCAATTTCCCAATTGATTTTTCACACAAACTATAGTTTTTTTAATGCTTGCTCAGTAAGTGAATAATAATGTATGAATTCTGCTGAACTTTTGTCTGTAAAATATCTTATGCTGCATAAATTAAATCTAAATGATCAGTGCTTTAGACTAAAGCTTTTAGATCAGACCTTTTTTTTCTTGGAATGCTATATTTCATAAAGCCAAATTGCAGAGTCTTTCCCCTCCCCCACAAGTAGTTTCTCGATTGTTAGACACCCAGACTGGACTTCTCTAAAAAGAAGGGAGTGAGCAGCTTTACCTAAAAATATCCAAAATACGATGTTTCAGTGCAAATCTGTCTCTTGAAAAAAAAGCTCCAATATAAAATGCACAACAAGTTTGAAACCTTGAATACTGTCATGAAGATAACGTCATTCTTAGGTCAACCACAATAAGCATTGATGCTTTCATCAAAAGCATTACTTGTAAAACCTATGTCCATTTGGTCAAGGAGTTAGGCATCCAGTGAAATTTTAATCAGAAAAAAAGAATTGTATCATTTCTGACAAACAGAAATGGCTTAATCATAATATTTTGTCATTATTAGCCCCTCTACAACTTTTTAATCCACATGCTTAACTCACAGTTCTCTTAACCTTAAACTGCTTAAGTATCAGTAACAATTCATTAGTTTTTCCATTTCAAAACTTTCACCTTCTTTACAGACTTTCTAGATCCCTTCTGCTTTGTACAAAACAACCCACCAAGGCAACTAAGTTATTATATTTCTGATTATAGATTTTAATATCTGACAAGACGTTAATCCTCCTTCAGCAGGAGATTTCACAGCTGCTTAGACAGGTTTAGTATGTACAGGCAGATACATCTACTATTCCTCTTATGTTACAACATGAAATCTATATTGCCTACAGCTCACAGTAAGCTGTTAAAATAAGTTTTTGTTCATTTTAGAGCCTATAGGGTGATTTGTTGCTAAAGTAAATCATTCTGGCCAGGTTCACTACAGAGCGCTTGCTGTGTAGCTCTGGCATGATTAAAGTGGTCAAACAAAATACAGCAGTGGTCTGAACTGAATACAACCATCAAAAGAGGAAGATATTGCAAGTAATACCCCAGGCTTTCTTTTATCTCCTCATTTGCCACTTGACTCTGAGCTTGAGTGAATTATTATAGTAGGTATGGGAGAAGTGACCAAGGACTTTATGAATTTTTCTTTACCATCCCCAAGAAAGGGCTATTTTCTGAGCAACCTCAGAAATGATTTGGTGAGCTACTAGCAGCGCTATACCAGAACAACAGACCACAAGGTGTCCTTTACAACAATCTCTCATTGCCAATAAAGTGACAATGCCCAGGACTAGGAGACATAGACTTTGTACTTTTTCACTATGTATGTTAATCATAGGCTTTTCCAGATTAAGCTGTGCCTCAGTGGAAGAAGTAAAGGGGGCATGGGGGTTTAACAGGGAAAAATGAGGTGCGAAGGATGAAAAGGTTCTAAAGTAGAAAACTTCTTTCCATTATTTCCATACTGGAACATGGTCTTGGCTGGCACTTCTAATTTATTCATCACGCAGAAGAAACCTAATTCCCACCCTCTAAACACAGGAGGGTCAATTGCTTGGTTTTAGCTATCTAATGAGTACTAATAAAGAAAGAAAGTTGCATCCTTCTCAGAGCTGTTCAGTGAAAGGTATCAGACACAAGTTGCAGCAAGATCAATTTCAAGGAGATATAAGGAAAAAAAGTCACAATGATAGTTGTCAGAAATTGGAACAGGCTGCCCAGAGAAGTTGTGGAATCTCCATCACTTGAAAAATGGGTACAGCCTTAAGCAATCTAATAAAATGTGATACTACTTTGGCCAGAGAGTTGGACCTCCAGAGATCCTTTCCAATCTGAGATATTCCATATTTATGCAAATGGAAATTATTCCACATTTTTGCAAAGCATAGTTCTGGAATGCAATTATTAATTTTTTATGTAGATCCACAGCCTAAGCTTCCTCTAATGTGCTTTTAAAGAAAGAATAAATAGCACTAATCAGAAATCAACAAGTTAGTTTTCCTTCAAAGTTTTATGAGACTTTTATATACTTACTGGTTGCTTCACAGCACCACAGTTTATTCCTGTAAAGAATCAAGACAATAACTGTATCAGTTCTATTCTGTATATGAGGATAAACATGAAAGGGGCTAATGTACTGGAATTTATGAATTTTCAGGGTTGGTGGGTGGAGGGTAGAGAAAATTGGGATGTCACTTAAACAGTTTTAGATAAAACTCATAAAAGTGTGCTCCCAAAAACATCTCCTAAAAGCACAGCAGAAAGGCTTCTGAAGCTAAATATTTTTCCTAAAAACAAACACAAAAATCATACATAGTATAGCATATATATAATATAATATAATATAATATAATATAATATAATATAATATAGTGCAGCCTAGAAAGCCATGTATAACTTTTATTCTCCATCTGTATTCTGTATATCAACATTATACTGAAAGATGCTCATAGTCTTAAAGTTGGGCAATAATTATTTAGAGATTTATGGCCTTCCCTAGAAAATTGTATAATTTCATACTCACATTTGTATAGCTTTCTCTTAGGAAAAACATAGGATAAATTTCAGTTTTCCTTAAAGTCAGCAGAAAAACTTGCTGTGAATGTCTAGAGTAAGGATTTGATCAATTTGGTGGCATTCTAGGATGGGGCTACAGAACTGATGGACAGCAGTAAAGCAGTTGATGTTATCTACCTGGACTTGTGCAAAGCGTCTGACTCTGTCTCACATGACATCACTGTCTCTAAGTTGGAGAGTCATCACTTTGAAAGGTGGACCACATGGTGGACAAAGAACTGTCTGGATGGCCGCACGCAAAGGGTTGTGTTCAGTGGCTCAAAGTCCAGCTGGAGAGCATTAACAAGTGGTATCCCTCAGGGATTGGTGCTTGGACAGGTCTTGTTCAACATCTTTGCCAGTGTCATGGGCAGTGGGATTGAGTGTGCCCTCAGCATGTTTGCTGATGACACCAAGCTCTGTGGCTCAGTTGATACGTTGGAGGGAAGGAATGTCATCCAGAGGGACCTTGACATGCTTGTGAGGTGGGCTGATACCAACCTCAAGAAGTTTAACCATGCCAAGTGCAAGCTCCTACACCGGGGTTGGAGCAATTCCAGGCACAGCTACAGGTTGGACAGAGAAGAGATTCTGAGCAGCCCTGAGGAGAAGGACTTGTGGGTGTTGGTTGATGAGAGAATGAACATGAGCCTGCAGTGTGCTCTTGCAGCCCAGAAAGCCAACCGTATCCTGGGCTGCATCAAAAGGAGTGTGACCAGCAGAATGAGGG
>JASSUY010026612.1:0-11551 GCA_032466535.1 Forpus xanthops | reverse complement strand
GTCCCTGCCTATGGCAGGGGGTTGGAACTAGATGATCTTAAGGTCCTTTCCAACCCTAACTATTCTATGATTCTATAATTCTATGATTCTAAACATTGTGCTTTCTAGCAGCCTGAGACTTGTGGAGGGAAGGCAGTTTCTTTTTGACATTAATTTTTTGTACTGATAAAATTAACTTTGGGGAGGAAAATGCTTTGTGTTTCAAATGAGATTTGTATACTCAGATTTTCATCAGCAGCCAGTCAGATTTCAAATAAAAGTCAATGTTGCTTTGCAGCTATGGAAGGAAGATTTAGTAGCTCGTGTTGTTGTCTTGAAGCTGATAGAGTTCTTGAAGAAACAAAGGGAGGAGGGAAGGTTTACTTTCTTTCAGGAAATTAAGATGAATTTCCTAAAAATTACTGATGCTAAATTATTTTTATTGTATCACTACTTTTGATTATACTTGTGAACAACTGCTTGTGGTAAAGCTTATCATCTAAATGCTTTACAAACAATCAGCTTTCCTGAATGTGGATAGAGAAATAGAATCAAAACTGGAGACAAAGGTGTTGAGAGGTGTTTAAGCATTACTGTTACACTTCGACATTTATATTGCATTAGTACATCCACAGTTACAAGTATCTGTGGATTGAACATCTACACGAAGAGGTGGCCATGGCTGTTGGGCTGAGAGTCCAAACTATGAGAGCAGCTTCTTAATGATGATGATAATAATAATAATAATAATAACTATAATAATAATAATAATAATAATAATATAGGAGAACCAATAAAAAGTTTCAGATTACAATGAAGATAAATTAATAGTCTTATACATGTCAAGAAGGTTTACAGGCTTTACAGATTAAAATAAATTTTACATACTGCAAAATATCTATTTTAGACTCTTTTTGATGGGAAAGAATAAAAATGAAGAAAAACACAAGTTGTTGAGTACACAAGCTAAACAAAGGCCTACTTAAAAAAAGACTTACAGTTTAAATCAGTTGCAACAGAGCAGCCTGCCAGGAGCTGACATGAAGGTATATAACAATCATACCTGGTGAAAGTACAGAATTTCTGCTGAAGGATATGGGACAATTCTGGGCTCAGAGCACAAATAGGTCAGAGATTATAGAAGTACATACTGTGATAAGCAGAAATTTTTACAACACTAGTGCTCTTGATAAGGCATATGTAACAGGAAAATCTACTTGTCAAGTAAGATGTTGCTGAACCTGATTAAGTCCCTTACGTCAAATGATCATGCTAAGAGTCAGTTACTGATGGGGGTTTTTGCTCCTTATTTTAAGGCAAAACAAAGAAGAAGCTGAAATATTAGTGAGTGAGGTTGTCTTGCATTACTGTTATTATAAATACTCTTGTTTACTGATGTGCCACAGTGTGAGTGCATGAGTGTATTTTCTGACACAGCACAGATTATGTACAGCTTGACTTGCAGAAATAGATCATCTCTGGAAGTAAGAGAGCACTCAGGCTTTACTACAATATTATTTTTCAGTTGTAAACCAATTCTAGATCAAATGTTCCAACTCTGTTGAGTACTGAAGCTGTAGACTGATTTTGCAAATCACTGGAAATTGCGTAGTGGGGCAGCATTTTTTTTTTTTAAAATCCATATTACACAACATTTCTTTCACAGCCATTCTTTTTAACTGGGTTTTCTTTTCACTGAAATGCCATTTTATATGTATTCAATCCTTATTGGAATAACAGTTCTCACCTGTATACCCTAAATTAAAAAAATAATAAGAATTCTCTGATTTGTCAGAGGGGTATTTAAAATGACTGCTCTATGCCTCATGATTCTCTGCTTGTCTTATCATAAAAGAGCATTTCATAGTGTCTTTGGGGATTTTAATTCTTTTTTTTAAGTCTCAGGAAGCTGTTTCCAAGTTACAAGTGTCTTCCCATATTTTTCATAATAAAAAATTTGATAACAAAAGCAGTGAGAAATTTAACTGATTTTGTAACAGCTTTCATAGATGAAAGAAGCATCATAAGTTGTAATCAGCATTACTGTAGTTTCTGGTACAGCCCAGAATCTGGCAGTGGTCAGTACCATATGCATGCTCATAAGTCACTATCCCAGGCCCAAATACCTTGCAAATCACATGGAACAAAATGAAACAAAGCTGTGACAGAAGGATTAGTTAATATGAAGAACTGATGAAGGGCAGAATTCGTTAAAGGTTACAATGTCAACTTTTAGTAGCTGAACTCTACTGAGTAACAGTAGACACCAGTGACACATCCTTGTGAAAGTTATAAGTACCTTTTCTATTCATTTTTCCTTCCATCAAACAGTAAATGTGAAAATATTTGCCTCTGCCCCAACCTTGTGCTATCTGATCTTGCGTGATTTAATTTTATATTGCTTTACAACAAGGGTTAAAGGTCGATTTTCCTTACATGAATGTGGTTTTAGTAAACATATAATTAATTCTACCAATGTATTTTCCAATAGCATAAAAGGATTCATTTAACTTTCAGTTTCTTTCTTTATGTGCCAATTACATTATATAATCAAAATCAACAAACTAGTGTACCTAGCGTGAAGTAACTTCTCTGCTTTGTGTTTACCACCTGTGCTGAATCCTGTCAGTTACTCCTTTCTTGTGGCATAAAGAAACCTTTTTTGACTCAACAAGCTCAAGAAATGCTCTGTTTTTTCAGGCTCAGGACTGAGTGATACCTATCCTAGATCTCACAAATATGTCATGTGTGTGGGTGTGGTAGAGGAAATCAGTATTTAGAAGCAAAAAAGCAAAATGGTTTGGTAATAGGATCCTTTCTAACACATGCAGAGAGGTTGATATAATTAAAATAACTGGGTGGGTGGGAGAAAATTTATGATCATAATGCAGATGAGAAGTTCAGACGTACACAATAAATGTTACTTATCCAGAAGATGCTTACTTTGTAGGTTTCATGTATGACAATTCTAACAATACAGCTAGACTTTCATTGTCTAATATATCAGTCATAACATTGAAATGTGTTATCTGAGTGAAGCTGGGAAAAATAAGTGCAAATTAAAAAAATTATCCATTATCACAAAGCTTTGTTTTCCTCTTTATATGGATGTGAAGATTTGTGATTATATTTGCCTATAAATAAATGTCTATATAAGAGCTTTCATGGACAGGAATTTTTTGTATTAAAAAAATATAAATGAACTAATACCAAGTTCTGTTACACAAGCTGGCCTTTAATTTGTATCTCATTTTCAAGGAGTCACTTAAGGCAAAGCATTGATAGCTGGAAGTACTTTTATTTCAGCATAATATTCAGTCTTGCAGTAATTCTTTCTATTCCAGATTGTACCTCGTAATAATATGCCAATAGTTTAATTGAAAAAAAATAATGCCAGAACTCCTGTGTACATAACGTGTATTTGTACAGATTGTTGTAGACTTTTTTAAAGGATAGTATACATATTTTTTAACACTGCTCAAAGGCGTATTTTGACAAAACCTCTAAGAGCTATGTCAGTACTTTGGAAAAAGAATGCTTTTGAATAAACCATCCTTCCTATTCTCTTACAGGATTTGTAAAATCTCTTATTTCCATTTTCTGCTGTTCTCTACTGAAAACATAAATCAACCTGAAGCCTCACATGTTAAGCAAGTCAGCTAAGACTGAGGTCAGATCAACAGGTATAGCTGAAGAAAACATAAAGCTTGGCTAAGTGACTCAACCTAAGTTAACATTTCTGGTTTTAAACATCCATCACAAGAAGGATCATAATCATCTGATGAGCTTGTTACTGTAAATTTCAATCTTAGTACAGAAGTCATCCATCAGACCTGATAAGGAATCACTCTTAGTGTGAGTCCATCAATTTTACCAAAAGATGTGGCCAGTAATCAGTACTTCTGTTTAAAGGGGAACATTATTAATAGTGAAAGTAGTAGATGAGGAGAAATCATGCAGGGCTCAATCAATCTGGTTGCAATTTCTGTTCTGCTGCTTAGAATAAGTACAAAGCACTTTATGCAGATTGATAACAAAGATTCAATTAATCAGTGCTGAGAAGAACAGGTCCAGAAAACAAGAAACAGGCCTCCAGAACTCCTTGTAAACTTACACTCTTGTAGTAAACTTCATTTCCCAGCAAGGGCCTTTTGCTGAGGATTTGCATGTTGTATTGATACTAGTATAAAGTAGGTTAGAGAGAAGCCTTATGCATAAATTCCTTTCTTAGAGAAAAAGTAATCAAGCAGATGCATTCAGAGAAAAATACTATACATGGTGGTGAAGAAATATCTACTGTTGCTACTTACCTGAAATATCTTGTCCCAGCAGACCAATTAACTTTATAGCGTGGCTGTATTGAGCCTTACTGGCTCAATTTTTTCCACATCAGAAAGCACATTTTTATGCTCTGAATTATACAGTGACCTTGTTTATATCAAAAAGTCCAAAATAGGGTGACAATTCTGTGATGTATTTAATATTAAACATTTCAAAGAAGAAACTTATACTATAAAATAAAGCAGAGGGGTTTAGATAATATATATAGCATGTTTTCAAAAAAAGTGACTAATAATGCGTTACTTTTCCTGAACTCACATATTTTGAGGGAAAATACTTCAGTGAAGAGGCTATAAAATGCAAATGTAAAATTAATTTGTTTTGCAGATATCTATTTTCAGAACACAGAGCAGCCTTTGCAATTACCTCCCTAAATAAAATTAAAAAGCCTACCATCTCTATGGAATGGTATATGATTTCCAGCACAGCAATTTGGGGTTTGGTAACATGAATGCCTGAGTAAAGCAAAATAAATCTCCTTTGTGATGACTAACTAGTAATCATATAAGGCCAATTCACATTAGTGTTTCAGAGTGGGCTTTTTTCACTGCTCTCAAAATCAATCGTGATTGAATAGGCTTGGAGGTAGACTGGGGTACTCGAAAGTTTCATGAGTCTCATAGGCAAACTGGCATTTGTTGGGGAATAGGTACAGGAAATACACTTAGGTTTCCTTTGGGGTACTAATTGAGTCAAGTACATCCTTGTTTGCTTGATTTCGAGTTGCTTAAAACTAGCTTTGCAGGTGCTTTTGGATAATGCAAAGCTTAAGTAGAGCTAGACCAGGGTGTAAAAATTTAACACCCTTTGGAAAGAATAACATGGCAGGATTTCTAACTACTTTATACTCATAAAACCTTATCTCAGAGCAAGACATGATCCAACTACCTCTACAGGTCACAAATCAATTGCAAATTAAATGAAGTGAATAAAATGAAATGTCCTTCAGCTCAGGTAATTGCACTTCAGACGGTCTTAAACCATTTGAGTAGGGGAAGCCATGTATGAGATCACCATGAGAAATCCAAAGCTTAATTTGTGACTCTTCATACAGAACACAGGGCTGGATCTGACAACAGCTAGGTACTAACCAGTTAGCTTTTGCAGTTTTGCTGAAGGGTTTGCCTTAGAGTGAACTTAAATATCAACTGTAAAATAATTAGAGTTCTTACACAGCTCCTAAGGTTCACAACCTGCAATGCTTGTTTCCAACCATCGAGTATACACCACCATCTTACTCCTTAAAACGGTGCATACTGTGGTCTTGCAAATATTTAGGTTGGGCTTTTGTGCAGCCTGGTAATTTTCACCCTGACACTTACACTCAAAAGTGTCTAAACTAAATAAAATTTATGACAAAATAACAATATAAAAGTAACAGGGGTTTTGTTGATTTTAATGTTTGCATCCAAGACATTGTATATTGGAAAAAAAATTATTTCACTTTGTGCTAATAATCCATTATATGTTAAGATGCTCCAGTGAAGACTTCACTATGTGATCTTGCACAGCATTCAGAGAGAAACTTGTTGAGTTTTCAACAAATGATGTAGGCATATTAAGTTGTTAAAAGAAACTGAGGAAATTAAAATGACAACTTGCACAGCATGACCCCACTTAGGATTTATGTTCAAGGAATCACGGGAAACTCTTATGAGTTCCTGTCATATTTGCAGGAATATGTTACTTTAGTATTAATTTTTTATCATTTTGGTAAACACCATGGGGCTTCAACATAAAGGAAAGCACAAATTCAATACCACATTTGTTTCATTTGAATTATCTTGGTATTCATGGTTAGAAACTATAATCACATTAAAACATGCTTCACCATAATTTCATAAAACTAATAAGGCATTTCTGCAGGAAAAAAACCTTTTGTGGTAGGACACAACAAGACTTTTACCAGTAATTGTAAATTACTTTTAAACAGAGTGGTTTTGCTTAAGTTATTCACAGTGTTCAATACCTCTAATTCATTTTAATATTGCCAGTGTAAAAACTTTGCTTTTATCCAGCATTCTTTGCTACTTTACTTGAAGACAATGCAAAAGATACCATTGCTCTGAAACAGAAAAACTCTGGTTAAAAAAATTGAATAACATTATTAAATACTGTGTTTGCTGTTGGTTTAGTTTTGTTTTTTAATAGATCAGAACTGCTTTTGAAAATATGGTGGTATCTGGTTCATGGGAAATATATGACCTGGTGGATAAGGTGAATTGTAATTGTTCTGGTTTGTTATGGCTACCTGCATATCCCACTGGGCTATTGAAGCTCTTCTGTGCATACTTGTAGGTACCTCAGAACATCCCTCATCTGAGAGAGGAAGAGGTACTTGAGAAAAGCAATGTAAAATGCACAACTATTATTACTTTTAATTGAAGGCTGCCTATCATGATGCTTTTTTCTTTGGCTTAAGGAATCACATGAATTTCCCGGGTTTTCGAGTAAAAGAGGTTTGGGGAACATCTAAGGACTTCTCAGCACTGGCATGAATTTCTTCTTTCCACAATCAATCTGGAACAAGACTACAGTAAAAACTACAGTCAGAGCTATGGAGGTGACCAGGTACTAGTGCAAATAAAACAGGTGTTTTCATTTCATAGGCATGGCTGAAAGAGTCAGCACCTGATCTTGTTTGACCTTTATAAGAAAAAAGAGAAACAAAACCAATTACAGTGGTTAAACACTCACCTAAAAAGCATTTTAAATTTGAAATTTTCTAAAACTGGATTATATTAGTGAAAAATCTTCTCGTTTGTGTTATTAAGGTAATGCCAGTGCATTAAGACTCCTGGAGGAAGAAATGTTCAATAGGGAATTATTTTCAAATGTTCATCTGTAAATTGCCTGGCACATACTTATCTTTTGAAGAGTTGCCACATCATTTGCAGTCTAATTTTAGTCACTGAAGGATAAAATGGGAGAATTTTAATACTACTTTAAGTGCGAGTCTCAATACAGCATTAAATGTGGTGTTGCTATTGATACCTCTGTAATAAATCTGGCAAAAGCTACTTGGACAAGTGAATGAATCAATCATTTCAAACACAAAGAGCTTTTCCCCTGTTTTTTTAACAATATTTTCCTAGACTTTGTGAGAAACTTGTAGATTTTTCATGACTGTGATTAAAACTTAATAGTACAAAATGAGGCACATTTTAAATATAATAGGAGGAAGAAAAATGGACAAAAACAAGGAGGTAGTTAAGTGTTATGTATGTATTTGCATAATTAGAATCCAAGTCATAAACCAAATGCATGTGTGTGCATCAGCACCAAGAAAGGAAACACTCGTATACAAGTAGGTGTTTTCCATTTAATGATCTTGTTTTGTTTTTGTGGTGGTTATGGTTTTAGTTTTAGTGTTTTTTTTTTTTTTGGCTTTTTTAATTTTTGAATCTCAAACCTGGGGATTTTGACTGCATGTTTGTTTCTCTCAGAAGAATTTTCCTTCTTCCTTTTTGAACAAGAGGGAAAAGAGGCCTTCTCTGAATTTTGTAAGTAAATAGAAGAAAACAGAAAAAAATATGCTATCTTTAATGTTCTTTATTTGCAGATTAGAAGCATTCTTAACACTCTTTAAGCTATGTCATACATATACTTACACTTGCACAGGCACAATTAATATATATGTCAGAGAAAAAATAATACAGAATTCTAACATCCACCTGCAAATTTAATGTGTTTGAAACGTTAAAGTGAATTTTTTCTTCCACACAATTCCTTTTGTTTCCTAATGAGGTCCGTTAGACATGATAAGTAAGTCTGCTGGATTGATTTTTCTGAGTATATAATTACATAATTCTCACATGGAAAAAAAAGCTCTATTATGAAAATATGGACAACTCATGTGGATATAATGGGTTTTATTGCTGCAACAAGCAGTCTTTCTCAGGTAGGGATTAATTCCTCTGTATGCTTCCTGGCTAAATAATTACTGATGCCTGAAGTATTGAAAGATTGTAAGAGCCTTCATGCTGCATGATGCTGGCTTATTTGTGCCTATTCTAACAAAACCTTCAGAAAATGGGCCTCCTCACTGATGTATGGGAAGGTATATATTGTGAGTTTCAGTAAGCCACATACAATACAGGAAGATAGAGGGAGACAGAGGAAGATGATCTTCTGCCTATCCCATTGAAGCTACAGATACAATTCACAAACATGCTCCCTTTGTTTCTGTACTTTATTGCACCAGATCTGCTTTGCAGCTTCTTAGCTGCTTGAAATGGTTGAAGGCATGGTGGAAAAGGAGGAAAGGAAAAGAATATCAGAAGAGTTTGTCGGGTCTCAGTTTTGAAGATGTTTGACATCTAAATATCCCTCAGCATGCAGGAAATCTTACTAACTTTAGCTATTCAAATTCTTTAAAATAAGCTTTTGTGTTAGTATTTCAGGATCTAATGTTTAATATATAACGAAGACCTGCCAAAACTATGGCAGTTAGCACAAAAACTATATATTCATCTCTTCCTTGTCAAGCTCAAATACCACTGGGAGAGGCCTTAACAAATCCTGTAAGTGGAAAAGCCAGACTGCAAACATTAGCTAAAGTGCATAAGACTAAAAACAGAACTCAGTAAGAAGAAATACATTTTCTAGTGAACTGAAAGAAACTTGTATAGGAAAATAGAAATAAAACCCACGCATTTTGTATACCTTTTGAACTCTTAACTACTGGCACTGTACAGTTAGAGATGATTTTCCCTACATTAATATCACCGTTTCACAGTGCCTCATCCAATATCTGGATTATCTTTTTAGGTCATATGGGAAAGAAGTAAGATTGGAATTATTTGAAGAAACAGATTACCTCTTCTCCTTAGATACTCTCTTAGTACCCTCAGAGAATACTGGTGTATACAGAACTTGATCTGATACCTGGGAGAAGAAAAATGGCACTTTTGTGTAAACTGATATACATCGCACACAGCTTTAACTTGCAGGAGTGCATGTTTTCTTTTTCCTTTCTTTTTTTTTTAAAAAAAAAAATTAATTTAATGGGAGAGCTAATGCTTTTGCAAGATAAATCAGGAGGGGGGAAAGCATGGTTTTGACAGTTTGTCATCTGAAATTATGAAAATTAAGCTAATCATTCCTGTGTAAAAAGGGAACATAATACAGATAAAAGCTTATAAAGTTATTTTCATCATCCTCCACTTTACCTACGTGTTCATTTTGGTGAAATGGATCTTACGACATCATGATTTGTCTAATAAAATATAGAAAAATACATTTATGTGCAGATTAAATTAAAAGCTAAGTAGCTGTTTGCAACTCAGTAAAAAGGCAGAAATATTAATTTGTAAAATCTTCCATTTATTTAAAAAGGATCTTAATTTCTTCTTCTTAATTTTAGATGATTTTTCATTACCATATGTTTACTATATAACTTTTTAAAGACTAACATTTTAGATTTTAATTTGCATGTCTTTTAACTATGCTGAAAAATTCTTTTACTTTTACATTGTGTAGTCACCCTTTCAATAGGGCTTAGTTCATAAAAGAATTAATAATTGCACATGTTTGAATGCCTTGGTGGGAACAGGTATTCAAATAGGTCTTTTAAAAATGCTTTCTACAAGAGATCTTAGATATATTTCAGGCTGGAAACAAAATATCTGACATATAACACTATTATGTAGGTCTTAAAACTTTATTTCTTTGTCAAGATATTTATTTTTATCATAATAGGAATTATTTGATATCCTAATAAAAATTTTTCATTGTAGGCAAAATTTAGTAACTGTATTGTGCTTTGGTAAATAACCAGGGGAAAGGGAGCCTCTCATCCACCCCAAGCATAAGAATCCCTAAAATGAAAGTCAAAGATGAAGTGAAAATGTCACGCATGAGTTAATTTTCTTGTCAAACTGAAAGTTTCCAATATGCCTGGAAATCAAAAAAACAACAGAAACCCCTTTATATTTCCAAAACCTTTTTTTGAAAGTAAAACCCTGCTCTTTCATGAGTGTGTCTGGCACTTACTAATTTGCCCTTATCTGACAGTTTTACTATAGTTGGCTGCAATGGGCTCTTCTCTTTTTTAAACAAATGCATCTTTAATACATTTGTCAGCTAGCAGGGCTATAATTCATCAGTTTTGCTGATTCTCTCCAGGGACATCAGAACAGACAAAATGTAAGACAGCAAAAGCAGTTGTATACCTGGTATCTCTGTAACAGATTAAACACAAAATCTGAATGTCCTTTTTCCCACTAATCAGAAACCACATTCCAATACAAACAGGACAGTCCTGTCAAAAGCAGTGAGAGGGAAGGAAAAAGGCATTTTTTTATAGGCCAACTGGTTCAGTGTACTGTACATATGCAAGCAGTCAAGTGACTCTAGACAGTGTCGAGTCACGGAACTTACTATTAGAGGAGGAGCTTTCCAATTAAAAGAGATCAAGAACTCTTTACTCATAAGGGAAGCTCAGAAACCAGCAATAAAATTTTGTGAAGAAGTTAATTTTAAAACCTTTATTTGCGATGAATAACAATGTATGACAATTTTGTCACAAATGAAAGAGAAACAAATTCAAGTCTAGTAAGCATTTTAAGTGCTGCTTATTTTCATTAAAATCTATTTTGTTGTGCAGTATTATGAATATAAATTATAATAAATTAAAAAGGAAATTAAAAGTATTTTTTGTTTCAATGTTTAATAATATGTCCTTGCTTTCTTTTCCAACATCATATCAAAAAGTAATTTTTATTAAGATTGACACAATTTTGCTGTAAGCCTGATTGCAGTGAATCATAGAATCAGAATAGTTAGGCTTGGAATGCACCTTAAGATCATCTAGTTCCAACCCCCCTGCTATGGGCAAGGCCACCTCCCACTAAATCATGACACCCAAGGCTATGTCCAACCCTGCCTAGAACACCGCCAGCGATGTAACATTCACAACTTCCCTGGGCAACCCATTCCAGTGACTCACCACCTTTACAAGTAAAAAATTTCTTCCTCAGACCCAATCTAAACTTCCCCTGTTTAAGTTTGAACCCATTACCCCTTGTCCTCCCAGTACAGTCCCTCGTGAAGAGTCCCTCCCCATCATCCCTCTAGGCCCCCTTCAGATACTGGAAGGCTGCTGTGAGGTCGCCATGCTGAACAGCCCCAACTCTCTCATCCTATCTTCATATGGGAGGTGCTCCAGTCCCTTGATCATCCTCGTGGCCCTCCTCTGGACTTGTTCCAACAGTTCCATGTTGAGGACACC
>JASSUY010026607.1:0-17725 GCA_032466535.1 Forpus xanthops | reverse complement strand
TGAAGCGGCTGGAGAGGCCCCGGGTGCCCCCGCCCCGAGCGGGGAATGAGAGGCGGCAGCGCGGGGCTGCCCGCCGGGACACACCATGAGGGAGCTGGCGATCGAGATCGGCATTCGTGCCCTGCTCTTCGGGGTCTTCGTGTGAGTACCATCGGGGAGATGGTGTGGAGGGAGCGGCGGCTCCAACCGGAATGGTACCAGCGGGAGCCTCCGAGGATGCCTCAACTTTGGGCACCGGAGTCCTTGCTCGCACTGGGGCGCGATGTCTGATCACCGGGCCGGGGAAGTGCGGATGGGGACGTGAGGTTGGCCGGTCCACGGCTGTTTATGGCCCCGTATCCCTAACGGGGACACCCCGCCGGCAGCGGCCCCTTCGGGTGCCATGAGAGGGAGGAGATGCTGCCTTTCGGATGCGGGATCTTTCCCCGGAGGAGTCATTGTGGGAGCAGCGGGGAGCACCTCCCGCCCTGACATTTTGCTGGAGACTTGCGGGCAATTTCTGTCGGAGAAATTGCTGTTTGTGGGAGAAGCGCGCAAAAAATCATCCAACAGAAAGGACGCCCCAAGCCTGCTGCTGGTTTCATTTGGGCCGGTGTAGTTTTGCGCTGTACGGTCTCATTCGCTAAGGCTCTTGTTGCGCCTCGGCAGCGGGAGCCCGCAGTGAGCCGGGGCAGGCACCCTTTGCGGGAGAACCTCGGTGCAGTGAGCTAGGGAAGGATGTGGGACGGAACGGGAGATGCGGTGGATCTCAGCTGGGTTTGAGAAGCAGATCCGCAGCCTGGTATGTAGGGAGGAAAGTCAAGGGAATCTGGTTGCTGAAAGATGTGCAGCTGTTGCTGCGCGAACACTTTCTGTTTGCCTTTTATAGGAGCAAGCGGCTATGTATTGTTTTGCTCTGTGTATTTCAGACAGGCTTCCTCTTTCTTTTCAGGGCTGGACCTGTTTCTTCTTTCTGGCAGTTTATGCCTGAACAATGAAAAGTTCCGCTCTTCCTATAAGTTTGTATTTCAATTACTTAATGCTTGAGTAATCTCAATCTTTGTGATCTCTCGGACGTATCGCAGAAACCAGATCAGATTCTGCTCCTGTTTGGTTGTTTACCGATAGATGCTGTTGGTCCCAGGTGCAGGCAGTAATAGTATAAGGCATCCCTTAGCTGTGACACCGACTTACAGCTGGTAATATTGGAATGCTTTGGTGTGATTCCTTTCTGAACCTCTCATGGTTATTAAGTTGCCCAATTTACTGGTGTTCGAGCTTTTCCTCAGTGCTCATCTCACTTGAATATTGCTGCAAGTCTGATTTGTAACATGTTTGCGAAATGTAAACCACTTCATTTTGGGATATAGTTTGATGCCTTCAAAACCCTGTAAGGTACTTTTCATACCTTTCAGTTCAGTTGTATCTTTGCAAGTAGACCTGTTCTTCTCAACAGAATTCGTTTTGGAATATGTGAAATTACAGGGTGAGCAAAGACCTCAGAATCTGCATCAGAACCTTTCTCTTTATGATAAACTCATGCATGATTCATCACACCATCAAGTAAGAGGGGTCTTCATGTGGATTATTACCATGATCTGTAAATAATGACCCATTATAAGCAGTAATTTCTTGGTTATGCATGTCTTATCTCAATTTTCTCTCCAAGTAATTCTGTAATTATCGCTGTTCTTCATGCTGTGGTTTTAAAAGTCAACAGGGAGGAAAAGCATTTGGTGGAGTCACCATCATGGCAAATGCCTCTGCAAGCACTTGTCATGTTTCACATAACTCAGCTCCTGCCTTTTTGGAATTATGGGGAGTGATTGTGACATTGCAATAAGTCATTTAAAGAATTAATGGTCATCTAAAAGTTCTGAACTCCATAGTATTCTAAATTCAGGTTGGGATTTAGTTTCAGGAAGAATTGCACTTCATTTGCTTGTAATAGTTGCAAGAATATAATCTCTAGGTAGGCTTAAAGAATAGCTTTTATATTCAGATAATCTTAACATCAATGTTTAGCCATTGAAATAGCATTCAACGTTTCTCTCAGTTTTTCTAAAGAGGCAGTAACTCATATTTTGGAACTTTTATGTTAGTGAGGTTTAAATACTGCCTTTTGTGTGGTTTTGTGGGCAGCCAGGACAAGGATTTCTATGGAGTGTTAATTGAAATATCTTTTCAATAATGAACAACTGCTGGTGAATATGGAAGCCCTGGGGCTGGAATACAGGCACCAGCAATTTAAGCTCTATAGCTGTATTGCAGAACCTATTTCTAGGAGTGAAAAGGCTGTAAAGTTTCCACTTCCCTTGGAAAGGAATGTTATCAACATCAATGAGTTGGGGCTAAGTCTGAGATCATCTCTGTTGTGAATGTCAGCTGAGATGTAGGTGTTCATCCACCAGGACCTGGGCTGAAAAGGTGTTGAAGACTTTGGGTCACTACTAACCTTTGTAGTGTTAAAAGCCTGACCTTGAAGATAATGAATCCAGAGCTATTTGTCCTGAACCATCAGTGCCTTGTGCCTCCCAAATGTCTTTTTAGCTTTGACCCACTGATTAATATAACTCAAAGTAATATACTGGCATATTTTGTACCATAAAATGTAAAAATAAAAAAGGTGCATATTCCACGTTGTAGTTTTGCTTGGTGCTAAATACTATTTCATAAGAATGGAGGTGTAAGAACTTGATGACTGCTGAAATGAAATGTACTGCCACTTTGAATGTATTTTACCTCAACTACAACCATCTTGTCTATGCTTAAGAATGGCAACCTTTTTTTTTCCTTCCACTTGCCATAATTATCTCTAGTCATTCCACCAAAAGCAAAAAACAATTGTTAGTTAAGATCTCTTCTATCATGCAAATGTACACCATTATAAGTAACACACATTTCCCATGGTTGATCATTGGTTTGGATGAATTCAACAAACATGCAGGGAGGATAATAACAACTGACTCTAGATGTTCTAGATGATGTGTTCTTAACAACTGCTAAGTATTCACTTACCAACTAAAGACCACTTTAGCTATTGAAATTCAGCAACTCAAGCTGCTGTGCATTTACAAGCATCTGTGCTGAAGGACATTTTAGCTCTCAGGGTATAGTAGTATCAGAGGATGGATTAGTTAGGAGATACAGCTGCCCTGAAAGTCAAGCAAGAGTTAACACCCCCCCCCCCAAAACACCAAACAGCCAAAAGATAAGTACAACAGGTTGCTGTCAGAACCATACTTAATGATGACTTCAGTGGGAAGATAGATAGTCTTTGAGTGCTTCAGCACAATAGCTCTCAAGGCACAAGTCACAAACTGTGATAGAGGTATTTCTGGTTTGCTCATACAGTTTTCCCCACTTCCTTAACATTAACCAATTCCTTTTTAGGTTCAAAATATGTATCTGAAGCGATCCTAATGAGCAAAGATGGTTTGCTGCTCACTAGGCAAAGAAAATTCTCATGTTATAATTTGACCATTGCAGTCTTACTACATAGTCAAATATATTTTTGTTTGCTTAGCTTTTCATTTATTAAGAAATACCTGTGAGTACAGAACTGGCTTTTTTTAAAGTGAAGTTTTTTGTGGAAGGTCTCAGAAGTAGAACTAGTTTATTGTTTAATAAGGCAGCTGTGGGCATGTACTTTTTTAATGGGAAAAGATCAAACAGTATTTTAAAGAATGATTGAATTAAAGTCTTGCATCTGTGTTTTCTTCATTTTGTACTTATTCCTATGATCTGGAGCATCCTAAGATACCCAGTTAATGCCAAAACATGTTAAACATGGCCAGTCTTTCATCTGCTCCACGTGGACATCCAAATGCTTGATGAAAGCAAATTGCTTTGGGTGACTTGGTTTTATGCAGTCAAGACAGTTGTTTGGTGAACAAGTCTGGTATTTTTACACAGGAATGATGCCCTTAAAACAGTGTTCTTCATCTGGCCTAAAAACAATTCATTGAGTGGTAGCTCTGAGTAAACCTGTAATTACCAGTAGGGATGACTTAGTTCCTTACCTTAAACAACATGTATTTTGCTGTCTCCTACAAGGAAAATGCTATCATCTGTTTCAGAAGTTTTAGAAGACCACATCGTTTTCTTGGTAAGAAAACAATAGTATTTGTATGTGTTGTATGTTTAGCCCAATGAGTTGTCAAGAGACTATCGCTGATGTTTCTAGAGCTGTCTTAATTGATTAAAAAGACAGTCTTTCAAGGATCATTTCAGCAAACCTCAGGTTCTTCAGTGAGTGTGATGTGATTCAAATATAAATGTCATTTGGAGTAATTGGCAGAGTCTCATTAGCAGCCTCCCTTGGGACTAAATATTTATCTGCTGGCTAACATACATGTATACTACACGCATGTGAGTGCACAGTATTGACTAATGCTTACATCTTGTGTGTGCCATATTCAAGACTCTGCTTGAAGTGACTAAAAGCTGAATCTGTGCATATTTGGTTTCTAACAAGTTTACAATGTTAAGACTTTAATCAAGTTATGAATATGCATTTAATGACTTAACATGAAAAGCTCTTTCTAGTAGTCATGGGTGGTGATCTTCTGGATATCCTGCATATGTTGCCTTCATAAATGATAGTATAAATTATAGTCTTGTTAACACAGGCAGAAAATTAATTAGCCGAGGAAATTCTACAATGCTGCTTTACTTCTCTCACAGTTTGCCTTTTCTCTGTTACATCTATTGGATTTTTGGAGGATAGACTGAGCTGAGTCATGAGCAGTCAGATATGTAGATAATATAACCAAAACGGTACTGGAGAAGAAATCACCAGTCTGAGACACTAAGATTTATTTTCTCATGCTGCCACAAATGCTGCCAAATGACACAAATCAGTTGGACCAAGACTTCAAAGCACCCTTAAAGCCTAGGCTCTGTAGCTGAATGTTTCCAAGTGAAGCCGGTATTTGGCGACATGAGCTTCTTAATCTTGTTGTGTCCTTCGTTCTCGATTTGAGTATCCCAGAATTCTGACATTTTGGAACTGATTTTGGCTTCTGATCTTAAAAGTCTTGGACTTCATTCTGTGCACCGTAATTACTCATCAAGAAAGGGAGACTAATACTTCTTTTTCTCACCCTTTGTTCATTGATAAGTTCTTTGTTGTGAGATATGTGGATGGTAGCCAAACTCATTCAATATGCTTGGAGATTTTGCTGTGTTAGTTTCTCAAATAGTACTGTTAATAGGAAGTGAGAACATCAACATGTTTATTTACTAACCTGCTTAAAAATAAGTGCTGTATTGCAAACTGTAATTTAGATGTTACTGAAGGAAAGATTTAGTTTGGTGGCCCAGTTGAAGTCTAGTTCACTGAGGTGGGCTAATGAACAGTTAAGGGAAAGACCTGCTATAAAAAAGACCGTAGTCCTTCTGGTGCTTAGGATGTGAGAACATGTATCAAAGGTTGCATATTGGGCTTCACTGGCAAGCAACAGATTTGTTCTAGTGCTCAGCAGAGTCTGTTTTACCTCTGAAGTGGTGGGTGAATTAGAATGCCATGGAACTTCTGTAAGGTACTGAATGTAGCTGATAGATCACAAAGGAACACAGATTTTAACTTTGCTTATTTCTGTGTCTTTGAGAGGTTACTGTAGAAGCAAAAGACCATAAATACCTATTATACCTATTGTGTTATGAAGCCCATGTGCCTATCCTAATAGCTACGTAATATTACCAAGCTAAGAGAGACACTTGGTATTAAATTGGATTTGTGTGGCAAAGTTTCAGTAGCAGGGGGTCTACAGGGTTGTCTTCTGTGAGAAGCTGTTAGAAGCTTCCCCTGTGTCTGATGGAGCCAGTGCCAGTGTGCTCCAAGTTGGATATGCCACCAAGGCTGAGCCCATCAGCTGTGGTGGTAGCACCTCTGGGATAACAACGGGATAAAGTTGTTTCAGCCAGAGATAAGAGTGAGAATGTGTGATAGAAACAGCTCTGAAGACCGCAAGCACAGTGAGGAGGGAGGAGTTGCTCCAGGTTCTGGAGCAGAGTTTCCCTTGCAGCCTGTGGTGCAGAGCATGGTGAGGTCAGTGGTGCCCCTGCAGCGCATGGAGATCCGCAGTGGAGCAAATATCCTCTTGCAGTGCATGCAGATCCACCCGTCAGAGGAGGGGATGTGTGAAGGAAGCTGTGATCCTGTGGGAAGCCTGTGCTGGAGCAGGTCCTTGGCAGGACCTGTGACCCTGTGGAGAGAGGAGCTCATTAATGCTGCAGTGGGTTTGCTGGCAGGAACTGTGATTTACAATGGATCAGTCTGTTCCTGAAGGACTGCAGCCTGTGGAAGGGACCCACACTTCAGCAGCCCATGATCTGCAGCTTGTGGGAAGGACTGGTATTGGAGAAGTCCATGGAGACTGTCTGCAAATAGTGCAAGGAGTCCTCTGTGGAGGAAGGAGCGGCAGAGATATCGTGTGATGAACTGACCACAGCTCCCATTCCTCACCCCCCTGCACCACTTGTGGGGAGGAGGTAGAGAATTTGGGAGTGAAGTTGAACCCAGGAAGAAGGGATGGGTGGGGAAAATGTTCTAAGATTTGATTTTCTTTCTCATGACCCTTCTCCGGTTTGACTGGTAATAAATTAAACTGATTTCCCCAAGTCAAGTCTGTTTTGCCCATGACTGTAATTGGTGAATGATCTCTCTGTGTCCTTATCTCAACCAATGAGCCTGTTGTATTTTCTTTTCCCTGTCCAGTTGAGGAGCAGAGTGACAGAGCAGCTTTAGTGAGTACCTGGAGTCCAGCCAGGGTCAACCCACCACGAGTGCTCAGCATTTCACTGAGATGAAGCTTCTGTGCCCATTGCTTTCTTATTTATTGAAACCAGAATAGGATTTTACTGACTTTGATAATGGGTGGTCAGGAGAAAGTGTTCCTGTCTTTTTGTGCAGGCTTTGGTGTGTGCAGAAGACAAACTGCCTTTTACAGACTGTTGTACCCATACTTTTAGGTTGTGGACCTAAGTTTATTTCATTTGTCTTTGCCAAGTCCCAGATAGGAAAAAAAAAAAAAAAAGGGGGGATTTAATGGCAGGGATTCTAATTGTCCTCTTAATAGGATTGGATTTGCAGTTGATGTTCATGGCTAAACTCAGGGCTGAATACATACTAAAAAAGGATGTTGTTGTAAATGTCAAAGCATCTGCTTCAGACTTTTTGAGGAGTAAATGGTGACTTTGTGTCTCTTCTTGTTGAATCCTATTTACTCATTGACTTTGGCACTTTGTATTTATTTGCTCCCAGCTCTGATTGTGGATGTTTTATAGTGAGGATGCTACTAAGACTGCTAGGGTTTCTGTAAGGGAAATTTTTCTTGTGAAAAATTGATTTTGATCCAAGCGCAGTCAAGCTGTGGCACAACTGTGTTGCTTAGGGGAAAGGTGTTAATAAAAAGCACCATCCAGTTGCTGACAATGCACTCATACCTGGCACAGTAAAGAGAGGTCTTTATAGTCTCGTAATCTGTTGGAGACTGAAAAGTGAGTACTTGGAAATACTTGACAGAATTATTGACACTAAGAGTGGATTAAGGATAATACTGCATTTTGTACCTTTTTTCTGTAGTAAGCACAATACAGATACTGAACAGAGGATGCTTGAGTGCTGCATCTATATTGGCAAGGATTAGTGGATAGAAAGAAAGCTAAAGACAGTACCTATGTCCTTAGTTAAAGTATTAGTCGTGATCCACTAAGGAACAGCAGGGGCTTACACTCAAACGATTAAGGAAAGCTTCAGTGGCTTCTGAATCAGGATAACTGCTTTACAGATGATCCAATTAGATTGTCTTTGTCAAAGAGAAAAGTTACCAGATGTGGCAGGTGAACTAAGCTTTTCATACCTATATGGCTTTTAAAGGTACTTTCCATGCACGCCTTTCCCTTGCCTTTAAATGGTAAATCTATGATCATTGGATCACAAGTTGTTGCTATGCAAGAAAATCTGTGACTGATGTATACGATTCTGCAGAAAACTAGATTAGGAATGTTTCTTTGTTGTAAATCGGATTGCTACAGTCACTGTGTGTTGTATTTGTTTCTTTCTCTGCATCACAAAACACACTTAAGCACTTACTATCCAAAGAGCTAACAGTTTTCCTTGTTGAAATACCACTGAAGTTTAATTAAAGTTGCTCGCAGATAAAATGCAGTAAGTGGGAATTGTTTTACTGTAGGCTAGATTAACAGGTTTACAAGTGGTGTTGTAATAATAAGTGGCTAAGATTACTTACGCAGGTGAATTTCAGAGAATAGGGTGAGGGAAAGAGAAAGGTGGCAGCAGGGGTATAGATGCACCTTGTCTGAGAACAGATAGAAATAACTGAGCTGTTTAATTGAGAAATCAGAGGAGACATGGCAGTAGTTTTCACATGTAAGCAGCTACCATAAGGATGCATGAAGAAGGCAAACTGCTCTTTGTGTCCTTCGGGAATTGCATAGAAAGGAAAGATTTTTTACAAGGGAAAACTTAGGCTGAATGTGGGGATTGTAAGGACTCTGAGTGATGTGATAGATCGCCGGGGGTGGATTGCCTGAGGAAGGTTCTCCTCCAATGGTAATTCTAAAAAGCAAGGTAGGCTGTAGTATCTTGGGAGTATTTTACATCAAGTTTTGCTTTGCTGTGTGGCTGCCAGGAGATGGACGAGGTGGCCTTTAGTCCACTTAGTAGTTTATGCTGCCTGAGAGTGTCCCAGTGTGTGGGGGAAAGCTGAAAGACATTCAAGCAAATTCTCTTGTATGTGATTTTTGGCTCGTGTTGATGGGCACGAAGGAAAACTGTTACCTGGAGAGTACTTTAGCAAAGACTGAGCAGAAGCTGGCGATCCCTTTTGGCTGGAGGGCAGTGCCACACCAGGTATCATGCTTTAAGTGTTCCGCACTGATGAGGTTGCGGGGTAAATAAAATGCTACATTAGGTGAAATGTTTCACTCTGCAGTCTTGTGGCTCCGCATTTTACTCTATTTTGAGTGAAAAGTCTTATTACTACTTTAGAATCTATAATGAAGATGTAAATGTCAGCTCAGAAATCTTTCAACTCTGAAGGATTTGTGGCACCCTGCCAGTGTTGTGAAGCCTTGCAAATCGAAAACAACAGAGGAGACCATCATTTGATATAAAGTGTTATATTTTCATTAGCTGCCAATTTTCACTAATGGGAGAACAGATCTAACAGCCTGAACTGTACTCTCATAGCCTGCAGAGAGGCCGTTATTAATTTCATTCATCGAGTGCCCAAGGTGCTTTACTATTGATGCCAGACTTCAGCCAGTGCTACAAAATGCTAAAAGTGATGTTCTTATTCTTCATTACTATATCTTTATATCCTTTTTTTTTTCTTCCTTAAACATAATTAATGCTCTGGAATGTGTAGTTATTCATACAAGTGGTTTCGGATTGAGTGATTTTAATATAATTGGATATCATTGTGAATATCATTAGACAGGTCTCTTTTTTTTCCCCAGAGAGTGATGAAGTCATTGCATACAGCAGCTGTGAAGGAAAAACTGGAACAAAACAGCTTGCAAATTTGTATTACATTTAGTAAATAACTTGGCCAGAAAAGTGCCTCTGTATTAATCATGAAGTGTTCTATTTTAAAAAGTAGTCCAAGAATGTGGTTTGTCATTTAGCTCTAGTTGTGGACAATCTGTTTGATGTTACTTAGTCTTCACATTTATTCAGCCTATACCCCTTAGGTACATAACACTGTGACAATAAGCTTCACTGCCATACAGGTCCTTTTTCAAGGTCATATCTCAGTCTGTCCATCGTATATTTAAAGGGAACAGTGGTGCACAGCGAATGGGATATGAATCATAATCATTCATGTAATACACGTATTATAGAGTAAAAATAACTTCATAGCAAATTATCAAGATATGTTCATATTAACGTTCAGATTCTAGTGAAAAGCTGAGTGAGAAAGAAAAATTCTTGTGCAGAAGTAGTAGATTTCTGATATGGGGCATTTGGTGGGCTTGGAGGGCAGTGGGTGGCGAAGATGAGATCCTGCAGCGTGGAGGAACGCGTTAGTGTGCTTTGGAGATTGCTTCGGAATAAGTTGCTAGGGCTAAATTGTCACTTCTTCAAAGAGCTATTGCAGGAGGGAGAGGAATGAGTACATTGAAGTAACAGTGAGATACAAAGGAACTTTTGGAGAAGGAGTGATAGAGGGACAAATAACTGATGGGGAATGCTCTGGTCACTACGAGAAACTCGGCATTTTTTGTGTGTTTAACTCCTGACTTGCATTTCAGGTCCAAACCTACAGTTAATAGGAATGTTGCAGATATATATGAAACCAGAAGGAACTATCAGACTCCTCAGCTCTGCCATTTGCTGGGAAGCTAGGATTGTTATCTAGGAACTGTTGAGTTGTTTGGCTGAAAACAGTTTCAGGAGTAATAAAAATAAGCATTGAAAAACATCAAAAGCACAATTTTGACTATCTGTAGTGTGTTTGGGTTCATTATTCAGGTACGTGCTTCTGTGAGTTAAACCTGTAATAGGAATTCCGTTTTTCACATAAGATTAATGTCCAACTGCCAGCTTTGGAACTAAAGGCTCCAGCAATGTTCGTATGCTGGATCCTTTCATTTCTCCTTTCTCCCCAGACACAGACACATTAAAATGGCTTTTGTGAAATAGTTTACAACACAGGGACTATTTAATAGAAGTAGAGCACAGAAGTAGTAATACTATAAACCATGCTTTTTTCATCAACTAAAAAGAGATCATACATTGAAAACAGCCAATAGTTTTCTTTTGTTGGCATGTGTTATTTCTTTAAGACTACAACTGTTAATTATCTCTATAGTAGTTCAGCCGTTCTGCATTGCCTGAAGTATTGTACGCTGACAGAATAAATAGCAGCTCAGACTGCTTGTTTTGTGCTTGAAGTGTGGCCCTGCTCCTCCTGAGCAGGGATCACAAGAACTGAACTGCTTCTACACATCAGGAGCTGCTAAATGCCAAAACAAAAATGATTTTGCCTCAGCACGGTTTATTGACCAGAAAGCAAAAGGTGCAATGATCACTGTCAATACTAGGTCAAAGAAAAGGGGAAAACAAATGTAAACAGAGCCAAAATATATCAATTTGACTCATTTTGCAGTGTTTTTTTTCTTCTTGTTCTGGGGGGGGAAGAAAGAGAGGGGAGTGAGTGAGCAAAACCACGTGGCTTGAGGTTTAAACCATGACGCTCAGTCATGTCTCCTCTCTTCTGTTCAAAGCTGCAGTGTAGCATGACCAACCGTTCCCTCTTTCTTCCTTTCACTTTGCTTATTTCCCTTTCGTAAAGAAGAAACGATGGTGAAAATGTTGTATCTAAGCTAGTTAAGTATAATAATGCCTGGATGCTCATTTTAGTCCTGTTGAGTGGGAGTTTTCTAGATTCAATCGCACATAGTGGCAATAATGATACTCAGTGATATTTAGTGCTACTTGCATTCAGAGTGCTCAGCCCATGAGCAAGGAGAGTATATGAATGGGAAGGGTTTGTATTAGGTGTGCTGGTGATGTTAATTGCTTGTTCTTGTGCTATTCTGCAGGCTCAGATCATTCTTTCCCTTTCCTTTTAGGTTTAGTACAACTCAAATAATGTCATAGGAAGGAAACTGTTTACCCAGAGAGAGTTCAAATGCCAGGGATTGAGAAAGCAGCAGAGGCATAATTTTGGTACTAAGGAAACTAACATTAGGTTTAGAACTCCAGGCTATCCTCTCATTTTCAGCGCTGTGAAAAGATTGGTGGTTCGCTGTTTCATATTGGGTGTTCTAAGAACATTTGCTTATCATTTATATATTATTTCATAAGATGCAGGATTTATTTTCAATCTCCTGTTGTGAATCTACATTGTTGTTAGCTCCAGATCTGAGCTTTTAACTGAGCCCAGGCTCCCCAGCTGTTGCCTCCTTGCTGATTCACTTAATTCATACTATGTCTTGAATTTGGACCAAACAGGGAAGAGGAAATTTGAGCAGAGGGGTTCTGTCTGGTTTCAACCTCTTTCTCTGTTTATATATATTCAGTGTGGGTACATGTGGCTCAAGTCACATGCTGTAGCAGACTTGAACCTAATCTCAGGCATAGCTGACGAAGCCTTTATAGATACAGCCCCAGATGCTCTATCAGAGAAGGGCTCAGTGGCTCAATAGCCATTCAGAGACACTGACTTGCACAGGCTCCATCATCAACTTAGACGCGTTCTGGTTGAAGAACCTGTATCACATTGTGGTTGGCTTTGTTATCCCAGGAATAGTACCTTTGCTATCTCAGGAATAGCTCACCTTGACTGGGGTACAATGCTAGCTGAAAGGAGGAGAATAAAGAGGGTGGCCATTTGTCTTTGGAAGAAGTCATACCCCCATAGCTGTTAAGTTAGTAGATACGGGGCAAATCTGGGAAAACTGCTAGTAAGACCGAACTAAAATATTGGAAGGTACCTTCCTTCAGCACGTCTGGGGAATATGACAACCATGGTAATGTGTTTAGTTTTAAAACTGCATCAGAATTTATTTTCAATCCCTTCTTAATCAAAATGATTTCTTATCTATCTGAAGGGCTGATGTGGGCATATGTGCTAATTGAATGTCACACCGCAATTGCTTGCTAATTTAAAACATTCAGAAATATTTTCCGTTAAGTGATACTGACTCATCTGAAGCCCAGCCACCCTTGAGAGCCAGTTCACTACTTGCCTTCCCCCCCCAGATATTATCCTTTGTCTTTATGAACCTGGGATTTAATTCCATTGACTTCTTGCTCCTCCCTACATTAAAGTTTACCCACAGAACTAGAAGTGGGGGAAGCTGTGTGCATTCAGATAAGAATGTCAAATGTCATCCGGAAGTGTATGGAGGCTTTGGTTCAACTTCCTAAAACCAAGGGATTTATAAAAAATGGATCCAACTTGCATGATTCCCAGAGTTGCATTTAACACTGAATAAGAACAGAATTAAAGAAGCTTTTTGCAACATTTTCCTTACCATTTACTTTCTGCCAGTGCTCCTTGTGCCTACAAACAGGTTACTGCAAATGAAGACAGGCATCAGATCTTCTAATTTCTGAAGCAATAAAACCAACTTCTGAGTTATCTTCGTAGGGTGTTCCTTGTGAATATTAACTACCCCGTGTTCCTGCAGGACACTCAAACGCAGTAATGCTCTGCATTAGGAATAGATTGTTCATCAGAAGTGGTAGATGCAGAGGCTGCATGGCGTTGCATTGGGAAATAAAAGGTTTTAGCTGTTAAAAAGGTAGCAATAATTTGTTGATACAGCTGCTTCTGTGTCTTAGTGTGAATGCAAATTACTTAATTGGTTTTAGGGAATTTATAAGGTGATGGTTATAATAACACATTTCCATCGAAACCAATGAAGAACCAATAAACATTAATTTCATATTCAACTAATACAAGCATCTTATGCAATCAGTATCTATTGCAATATAAATTCTATTTTAAACTTTACTTTTGATTTCCATGGTGGGGTTAAAGCTGTTGCATGCCTACTTGAATTTTTGTCTGAATTCCAGTGCAGTTAATCACCAAACTGGGAGTCTTGCTTTGATACTGGTGTTGGCACTTTCTGCAATGAATAATCCTACCTTACTTTGTAAAACAGTGGCAGAAAACATCAAATCTCTTGATACCCAGTGTTGTGCCTTAACTTTAGGGAATGTTTCTCTATCAAAACTAGAGTTATACTTCTAATTTATGTCAACTCCTTCCTCGCTGAGATTGCAGTTCATCATTGATAATTGATTCTTGGTCATATTTTTTTATAACCCAGTACTGAATTCCCTTCTTGATGGCTGAGGATTTGTGGATTTCACATATTTAGAAATGACATGGCTCAGATCTTTTTCCTTATGCTAACCTCTGTGCAAACACAAAGCTGTCTCATCATGCATTTAATACTCATGGAGAGCAGCATTTCAGAAACTGAACTGCTCCAACTCTGTGGAGACCATAGTGATGTTGATAAACCACAGGCATTGTTACTTATCTCGCCTTGTCATTATCCTGTTCCCTTCTGTTACTTTTGCATTCCAGCCACACACCATTTCAAGCTTTTCATGTTTTGCTTGGTTTTGCAGGAGCTCCCAAAATAACCACTAAAAAGTTACATTTTTTTCCTTAATATTTTCTGTAAGAAATAAAGATGACCAGATTTTCTCATGGAATGAGAGTAAGTTTTCTGTCCAGGTATATCAAATGACATGACATGAATGCTTTTCCCACTGTTAATCTGTTCCAGAGTAGCATTGGTGTCTTAGATTCAAATGTGAGCAGAGATGATGTGAATAAGGAGTGTTCAGTGCAGTGTACCCAGCCCGTATCAATATGGGGCTTTTTCTGTTTAGCCTAAGTCACTTGGAAACTGCTAAAGCAAATCCTGTCTTTCAGAAGATAATTTCTATCCCCACAGCTGTTATGCCCTATGATGTGTTCTACTTTATGGCTCTTCATTCAAAATATTGGCTTGGTGAATCTATTGTGTGAGTATCTCTCACTGACTTACGTGTTGCGTGTATCCTCTGTAATGAGGCCACCCTATACAGAGCCGTACCAAATTCAGCATCACTGATGCTACTCACAACTGCATAGTTTTAGTGTCAGGGCAACTGATTTCACAATTTAACAGGGCAGGTACACTATAAAAGCTTTTACTACTAGATTTGGGACCTAGTTTGGGGAATACTTAAGGAAGTATCTCTATAAGAAAGTTCATGGTAGAGAACCAGCAGCACATCTGCAGCTAACCCATTTCTGTGGGAGAGGCAGCAGTCGGTTTGCCCACAGAGTTTTGCAGCCAGGGAATGGTGGACAGAGCCAAGCTTTTCTTCCACAAGCTCTTGGATGTAATTTATACGGGTCATGAGCACCTGCTGTCTTTCATTACTTGCTCCAATGAGGAGCTGCATACAAAGCTACTTTAGGACTCAGTCTGCTTACGAACAGCTTAGAAAAGAGGAGGTCATTAGGTATCTGGTATAAAACCTTAACACAGTCGCAAGTTCATGTTCACTCTCTTCTGGTGCTTTGTCATACCATGTGTAATTCTCTGTCCTCTTTTAATTACTGCCACTTGTTACTTAGGACAAACCTTGGCTGCAAGAGAAAAGGCAAGTGCCCCCTTTCCCCCCACAAACAAATGCACAAACCAAACCAGCCTTGTATGTCTGTCAGTTGAAAATCCCCTTGTGTATCCTTTACTTAACAATAAAAACAAGGGAGCAGTCTTTAACCTTCCAGTGTGCTGAGAACTCTTCCCAACAAAGCAGATATCAAAGTCCCCAAGTTTGCCAGGTTCAGAACCCCTATGTAATTTCATGTTGTTGCTCTGAAAATGAAGCTGTTGGCCCGTGGCAGTCCTTGTAAACACTAGAAAGTGCTTCTAAGGTGAATGCTAGACATGAATTCATTACTGTTAGCTTCTATCTTGCTCTAACAGGATACAAAAATACAGTCCTAATGGGACCATCTATCTTATTCTGGTCGTCGATAGGTTGGGAACATGCTTCTCTTAACACTTAAAGTTTTCTACCTTACCAACTTTGCCAGCGCAGTATTGCTCTTTCTCTAATGTTAGTGATTTTCAAATGTCATTGCTACTTGATTTCATGCTGCTGAACGCCAGGGAATGGTAGCTAATGTAAGCAGTGTTTGAAACAGTAAGGTGAGGGACCAAACAATACTCTGCTGCTACTTACGTGAGCTTAAACCACAACAGAAACACATGGTGGAAGCAGAGGTTGAAGACTTCATGAGGATATTTATGAATTACTGATTCATTCACTACCAGTGAATGGTTTCATAAAATCCCCCATTATTTGTCCATGTTATCACAAAGCTTTTACCTCGATCAGTTTGTGATGTGGTGCTTGTATAGAAACTATCTCCCATGACTGCATGCTGTTAAATGGAAATGAAGTTAATGTGCCTTGGAAGTGCTTGTGTCCTCAGAAAAGAACATTTTTTCAGTGTAATGTTGTAGGTAGAATGTTGGAATATCTAAAGCAACCTCAGGCACTCGAGTACCTCTTCCTCACTGACGTCTTTAAGGGAATTTCAGGATTGCCATTTCCCTTAGATTGCTTTGAATTTCACCCTTAAAGGCTCTTGAAGTTAAAGTTTTGTACCTTATTATATGTTATTAGGCTGAAGTATTCAAAATCTTGCTTAAGTGTTGAAAATGCTGCATGAATATGTCAACATGCAGAAAATGTAAGGCTAAAAAGCTAATACCAAAATTTATAATATGAAGTAAGCATCCTAAGTTTCCCACCTGCTACCAGGGGACGTTATATGATGGAGCTTGTGTTTTCAGACATAATAGAAAATGTCTAGAAAGCCATTTTTCTTTATCCAAGGACTACATTCATTTCCAGTAACATCTACTCATTTAAACAAGCTTGGGCTGGCTTATGAATAGTTATAGACTGTACTTCTGGTTAGAACGAAGGAACATAGATCACAAAGTGTCAGGCTGCTTAGAAACCAGTATGTCCTCATGATTGTTTAATAGAGTACAGAGGGAACTGCCTCCAAGCTAGTGAAATGTTGTATGCAGTCGCTCATCAGTGATGCTCCAAAAAAAAGAAGAGAATTGTTCTCTTATGAGTCTTGGCATAAAAATTTAATTAGAAGCTGAGCTCTTTCTGAAGATGGAAAAAAAGTGATTTCCTTTTAGTCAGTCTCTTCCCTTTGTATTGCTCTATTGTTCATGCAGACAAGATCTGCCTTCTGCATCTATTTTCTCTTTCACTAATGATTTTTAAATGGTTTTGCCTCTGTGCCGGGTATCAGCCAGATACAGCCCCGTGTAACCTGGTTTCAGTATTTTTATCTATTTCTTGCATTGTTTCAGTACCTTTGAACATTATTCTTGAAAGACATTCAGAACACAAATCGTGGGAAGAGATGGATGCATAGTCTGAATTAATACATAAATCTGCTGTTATTAAACACAATAGTAATGATAATAATTATTAGTTGCATTGATCGATATGTTTTTCTTTAGAAGAGTACAAAGACAGTATGTACTAATCAGAAAATCAGTCCTTAATTGGAATCAAATACTGTTTATGTTATTCATTATAGTTTCACCTCTGTATGTGTTATTTTGCTCTTAAAGGAATGAAATTTTATGACTTTGCATGTATTTGTGGTTCTGTGAGAACTATAAATGTGACATTAGCTTAATTTCTCAGATTTAAGCAACTATATTTTAATCTTAGTTTTCTTACATTACAAGGAGGCAGGAAACAAAAGAACAAGAACCCCAAGCCTTTAACTGTGACATTCATAATGTCAAATATCTTCATGTCAAATTATTTAAGTCTTTGGTCTAATGTGACACGTTTTCCAGAAGTGCACTGGTGGGTTGATATACTGGGATCACCTTGAAGCATAAATGTTTGTGTTCTGCTTGGTTTTTGCAAATAGAAATGCTTCAGGGCCTGGATATGTCAAAGAACGTATCTGTTCTTCAAGGCATTCCTTAGCATATCCACGAGTCCTAGTTCTTTGGGAACTGCCTCAGAATAGTCAGCCCTGCAGATACCTGAGGGAGTATGTCAGTGTTGTGGTTTAAGGCTCTCGTGCAGTTCTGCTCACTCACTCACTCCCCCCTCTTTCTGCCCCCAGTCCCAGGGAAATGGGAAGGAGAATCAAAAGAATGCACCTCCCACAGGTTGAGATAAGAACAGTTTAGTAAC
>JASSUY010026605.1:0-10461 GCA_032466535.1 Forpus xanthops | reverse complement strand
GTTATACCTTAGTTACTAAACTGTTCTTATCTCAACCTGTGGGAGTTGCATTCTTTCGATTCTCCTCCCCATTCCCTTGGGACTGGGGAAGAAAGAGGGGGGAGTGAGTGAGCAGAACTGTGTGAGGGCCTTAAACCACACCACCTTTTTACTTGTTCTTCGTTCTCTTGCTCTTCTCCTTTTTTTCCTTGATTTATGGTTCTTCTTTGGTTATTACATTACATACATATTACATATATTTCATAAAATCATAGACTGGGTTGGGAGGGCCCTTAAAGCTCATCCGGTTCCACTCCCCTGCCATGGTCAGGGGTACCTTCCACTAGACCAGGTTGCTCAAACTCCATCCAACCTGGATTTTTCACAATGTTTCACTAACTTCATCATCTGTAGATTATTTCTAGGTCAATTGCTCCTTTCCACTGCACATCTCTTCCTTCATGATGCTCTATCTTCTCCACAGGACAGTAATGAGCATCAGTTATCACATCCCTCTCCTCTGCGTGAGGGTCTTAGGGAAACAGAAGAAATGGGCCTATAAAGGAGCATGGGATCCTCCTTTTCTTTCTGGTCAGTCAACCAGCTACGCTGGCGGGATGGAGATGTCAGAGTGCCGGGAGAAAGGCAGCTCAGAAATCTCTCCCCAGGATATCCCTGGACATGTCTGCTTCTATTTCTGTGTTCTCCTGTAAGCATTTGCTCTTGGCCAGTGTCAGAGGTTATAAGCTGGACAGCCCTCTGGTCAGCCCTAGCTGTGAGCAGGCAGTAGAGCTGTTCTCTCAAGAGCACTCAGGCAAGGGCACCCTCTGCACTGGAGGGCACCTTAGCTCTTGGTGAATCACATTACTTCTCCTCAGTGGCAGAAAGGGGCTCTCAAGTTCTGATCTCCTGAGAATTTGCGCAGGCATTTTCAGCCACAAACATGCAGGCAAAGTTTCACATGGATGGCTGAGCCTTGCGGGTCTTGTCAGACCAGGGAGACAATTCTGCCCACAAAGAAATAATAGAGAAGGAAAAAGCAAAATGAATAGCACAATGATCTGATTCCAAACATCTAAACTTCATTTTCTTCTGCTTGTTCTTGCTGATCACTTGCAAGACAGACTTTCACCATCAACAGCCCTAGTCCTGGGTTGGGATGTGCTATGTCCTGGTAAGCCCCGGCTCTTGTCAGCAATGGTGTAGTGTCAGTTCTATGGTCAGATAGAGAGGAAGATGTGTGTGATGCTGTGCTTTTGGGTTACTTAACTCTTTGTTAGAGCACTATAAAACACTTGGTTTCTTCCTTCACACCTTCTGCTGGCCCTGGGAGTCACAGATGTGCTACTGGTTATAGTGCAGCATTTGTAACTGTGTTTTGTTATAATTTGAGGTGACTCCACTGGTGAGGAGGTTTTCTTGCCTGTCTTCTGATTGTGCAGAGCTATGATAATCTTCACATGCCCTCCATCACCTGCCAATTAGCAGCACTTAAGTTTGGGCTTGGGAACTATGTGCTGCATAGAAGAAGTAGGAACTAAACTTCATTGCAAAGGGGATCTTTTCTTCCTAATGATTGTTTTAATTTGTGGATTCTGGCCAAATACTTAGTCTAGAGAATGAAATAGTTTTCCTTCCAGAGGTAAGACAAATACTGGTGCTGAAAAATAAGCTTAGGGGCACTGCAGTGCTAATCTGATTTTAGAACTCAGCAGTCATTATTTTCTCTACACAGAGAATGATAGACAGGTAAGAAAATAGCTTGACTGTAGCTCTCTATTCCAGCTGGCAGAAAGGATTCACTTGCCTTCAACAGGGATTTCCAATAAATCTATATTTATTACCGTTCATAGTCTATCATTTGATGAAATTACTTTCCTTCGTGAATGTGCAATAAAGTCTGGCAGTGATATATGTAAGGACATTAAATTTTCAATGACCATGTTATGAGCAAAGGTGATCTAACAAAAAATAATATACTTTAAGGCACAGACAGCAGAGCCCTGTCTGAGATCTCATTGACAAGGCTTAACAGTGGTAGACCTCTCTTTACATTAGTAAAATCACTCATTTATACGGGTGTATGGGAGAGGAGCTCTTACTTCCACAGATCTGCTTCTCCTCTCTCACACATCCATTCAGATGGATGATTTTACTAATGTAAAGTATATTATTTTTCGTTAGGTGTAGCTCAGTTTAAAGCCAGAGATAGAAATTCATTAACAAAAGAGGAGAACCAATTATGTGGGTGGCTTAGGCTGGAAAAAATATTATTACCTTGCCCAGGAAAAATATTCCCCTCAGCAGACTGTGATTTCCCCTATGCCATTTCCCATTTATGTTTGGAAAGCTAAAATTGTGCTGTTTCTCATGGAGAGGAAAATCTTCATGCTGGTAGTCAAGTCTCTGTGGGTTCCTGATGGTTATTATCTACTCCTCTGACACAGTTAAAAGATCCTGTTCTATTTTTAGAGGTAAGAAAAAGGCTAGCATTTGCTTGAAGATTATGGTTTAAAGTGATTGATGTGCTCATATGTGTTTTCTTATGACTGGATGCTTTGCATATTCTCTTATTGTCCTCACTTTACCTGGGAAAACTGACTGCCCTTGCATGGCCCTTTGCTTTTCTCTCTCTCTTTTAATTGTGTATGTTTATTGGATTTCATTTCTGGAGGACCCCTAACAGAAAGGCTTTTTTGTATATCCTAGTTAAAAGGTGTTACCCTTTGATCACTCGACTAAGGCTGAAATCCAATTTGAGCCCTCTTGTGTGCCACTTTATTTATGCTATCATTACAGTTTGTTTCAGAAGAGCAAACCTTCTGCTTTCAGGATGCTTATCTAGCAAACACTATCACTTAGCTACGGCTGGAGTCTAATCTGTTGCCTTAAATTCTAGCCTTACATAAAGATAATGCTTTTAATCAGGAAAGTGAGACAAGTTGTAAGAGCCTGTTCACAGTATCTGTCAGCAGGGAGCTGGAGTGAAATCAGGACAAAGTCTAAGTCTTTGTTTCCAAAGATGTTTGATATTTGTATTACAAAGGGTCATCAATAGCAGGACTAGGTAAATGCAAGGAGAGAAAGGGTGAGCTGATGCTGCTTTAGCTTGTACTTGGTAACTGCTGCACTGTGTGTGCATCCTATAGAAAATGTGAGGTAGTGAGTCCTCAGCTGTAGGGAAGCAAGTGGTAAAAGCATGGTCAGGGGTGGATGCTGCAGAAGTGCTGATGTGGTACAGATCTTCTCTCTAGCTCGCTAGCAGTGGCTTGGCTAGCTGTGTTGCAAGTTTGCTAAGGATGAGATGGATGCTGGGGAGCCAGTAAAACTACTACAAAGGGTTGGAGCATTGAGGCTCATCACCTGTGGTAGGGACTATGGGACAAATTGGCCTCCTCTTCTGGGAGGCCACTACTAAAATCTTGCAGAAAAGGTGTCAGTTGAAGGAGTTTGGTAACAGTTGATTAACCTGCCTGCTGATTGCCTTCCAGTTGCATCTGACATTTCTCGTATGATATTCCTGCTTCGCTTTCAACGCTTCCTCTTCTGTAAGGGATTCTGCCAATGCAGAATTGCTCATTACATTAATGCAAGAGCTGGTTTACATACAGAAGTGTAAATTCCTGACTGGTACAGGGCATCTCCTGTTTGAGCTGTGGTAATTTTGACAAACTCAGAGTGGTGTATTGGTGTATGAAAAAGACCAACTCTTTCTTAAACAACCCAAACCTCTGAAGGAAATATAAAAGCATAGTAACTTTCATAAGCTTGATGAAATTTTATTGGAATTCAACATTTCCTTGCCATCTCTCTGTAAATGAGTGTATAGGGAAGCACCATCCTTTCAGTTTAAAAGAAGCAGCATTCTGGGACAAGGTAAGGGTAATTTTAGCAGTTCTAGATTTAAATATAAAACATTTAATTGATATTAAAGCTTAGTCTTAGCTTTCTATAAAAAGATAAATGTCAGTTGGCTTTGAATAAAAGGCAAATCAAAAGACATGCTATTCCTAAAGCCCAGCTATGGGTATGTATTCAGCAGTATGCGTCTAAAATAACAGTTCTTACATAAACTGCCCGTAATGATTAAAAAACATTTCTGAACCTTGCTGCCTTAATCCTCACAGTAGTTTTTAGTGATACAGAGAAAAAGCAGAAGTGCTGATGACCCATAGCTCATTAAGTGTGCTCAGTTTTTAAGACCTTGTGCATTCAAAATTTGTACGCTTCCCAGATGCAAGGAGTTTTTATGTGAGCTGGAGCTCTGCTATATACCGACACTGAGCGCAAAAATCTCTGCAGAAGACAGTAACAAGGCTGAATGAGACCAGTAAGCACTTCACTCCTCACAACAAACCCCAAGTGGTTTGTGGAAAATGCCCCTCTCACAGCAGGGGAATGGTAAAAGTGATCAGCGAAGCAGGTCAGGAGTTGCATATGCAGCCTTTCAAAAAACTCATTTCTGGTCAAAGCATTGAGACCCTGTGGGGTCAGACCTCTCCTTGGGAGTTTCCTTGAGTTATATAGCTGTTGGTATATACCTGTATAAGAGATAGAAATTGAACTGAAGGTGTGAAGACAAAGGAAAATTCATAGCATGCCTGGATGCTCTCACTCAGGAGTTTTAAGTGGCTGTAGATCTTTGTAGTTTATGCCTTGGAGAGTTAAATTATAGTTGAATTAAAGACCCTGCTGCACAAGCTCAGGTGATTCATGTTGGGAAGATTTAACGGATTAGCAGTCTGTTCCCTCCTCTAGCTAGAGACTTCTTCCAACAGGGTCATAACTTGGCCTGCATTCAGCCTCTCTGCAGTGCTCTAGTTATCATTCTGTCTTATTAATTGCTTGCACAATCAATCGCAGTTTGGATTAACTCTCGAGTCGATGAACTGTGCCACCAGGGATTAGACCTTCCATGTCTCCTGCAGTCTTGCTTTGGTGATAGGAATAAGCAGGGAAGACAGGTGGAAAAGGCAGTATCCTCTGTCATGCCAGCTAAATCTTGCAGAGCCCATGTGTTAGGGCCCTGAAGCCATCTTCACATCTTCTTGCAGACTGAATGTACTTTGAATTACGTGTGTTGCCTCCTCCCTGCAGCAGGTCTGCCTTGACCCTCCTGATCATGTCTGTGTGTAAATATGCCCCTATAAGGGGCTTCAGACATGTAGGGTTACCCCAGGAAAAGTCATATGAGAACTGAGAAGTACTTCTGCTTCCTTGTTATGTTGCAATGTTTTCTTACAGAAGCCATAAGCTTGAGGCTGTTGCTGTAGGCAGGGATGCTGAGTGACAAAAGGCATGTATTACCCACTTTAAGAAAAAATATGACAGCTTGAGAAAGTGTAGAAGAAGCCACAGAGATGTAAGTTCAGAAGTGGCTGAGCACTGTGTATTGAAGGAAAGGAAATTAGAGGGAATGAGGGCATGAATAGACTTGTGTGTGATGATCTTGGATGGCTCCAGTGCCTGCAGTGGCAGAAGAAGGGGATGCTGTGGCTGCAAACAATCCCTTTTTGTGCTTGCTCAGTTTTCCCATGGAAGGACCTGTGCTGGTCATGGCAGGAGCTCTCTGCCTCTTCTGCAGGTCAGGAACAAGAAAGCAACAGACTGAAAAGCAGACTCTTGGTGAATTGGTCCAGCAATTAAGTGCAAACATTGTTTTAAAACAAGTGCTGGGTTTAGAGTCTAATTTTTTGTAGCTTCATGTTATAGCCGTTTGATCTTTGATGTATTTGACTGCTGGGTACCTGAGTTCTGCTTCAATTCTTTCTCCTCAGAAAAGAATTTTTAGGAGCTGTCCAAGTAACCCCTCAGACCTGATGGGATAAATAGCTCAAGCCCCTGCAACTGCTTGTTAAACGTGCTTTCAAATCCCCCAGTCATTCTGGGGAATTTCTTGGAGTCTTTTCTAAGTGTTCAAAGGGGTTTTTGAGTGACAGGTGCAGCATTTCAATCACAGATGAGTAAGTCTGGTGTGCAGAGAAAATCTAAGCTCACTGCTTCTATCAATGCTCTCTAATTATGCACCTAATGACTATATTTGTCCAGGGCCACAGTTCTGTACTAAGAACTCACACTGAACTGATTATCTGTAAATCTGCCCTTCTGAAGATGTTTGCTCTAGAGAGCCAGGAGATGATTTATCCCACTGCTGCCTTAAAATGCAAATACTTTTTCTAGGTGGCTCTGCTCAAACATGCAAGATGCCATTCTCCTCAGCCAGAAAGCTACGCTCTCTAGACCAGCTAATAGTCTGCAGTGACTTGCTCATGTTCTTACCCTGTGAAGACAAAGAGGCTGGGTTGTGCAGGTATGACATGTACCACACTTGGCCTATGGACACAGGAAAGAATTTAAATAGATTCATAAGTGCCAAGGGAATAGAGGGAGACACGACACAGCAACTGGCACCACTCTCCACTTGACTGCCCACATTGGCTTTGTTATCAGCCCTTGTCAAATCTTCTCTCCCTTAGAAAAAAGGAGGGGGAGAAAAGTTGACACTAATACATCCCTGAGGCTGCACACCCAGAGCTAATCTCACAGCTCATCCCAAGGCGGTGCAGGACTGCCTGAGGGACACCAGTTTGTGAAAGCAAAATAGCCAGCACACAGTTTATTTATTTCAGCAGTGGGGCCTAGAGGAACAGTGCTTGGGGGAGGGTAAAGCTCTCTCTGTGGCTTCTTATATCATAATATTCATACCTGAATGAATATTTAGTCTTTCAGGTCTCTGATGCTGCTATTTTGCATTGTGTTAATGTGGCTTGCCCAAAGCTTCCAGATATTAGAGATGCCTAACATCCTAGGGATATCCTGTGAATAATCATAGAATCCCAGACTGGTTTGTGTTGGTCCTTAAAGCTCATCCAGTTCCAGCCCCCTGCCACAGGCTTCAGGCTCCATCCAACCTGGCCTTCAACACTGCCAGGAATGGGGCAGCCACAGCTCCTCTGAGCACCCTATGCCAGTGCCTCAGCACCATCACAGGGAAGGAATTTTTCCTGATGTCTCATCTCAATCTCCTCTCTGTCAGCTTAAATCCATTGCCCCTTGTCCTCTCCCTACAGGCCCTTGTCAAAAGCCCTTCTTGAGCTTTCTTTTCAGCCCCTTTAGGCAGTGGACACTGCTCTAAGGTCTCCCTGGGTCCTTCTCTTCTCCAGGCTGAACCAGCCCAGCTTTCTCAGCCTGTTTCCAGAGCAGAGCTGCTCCTGCCCTCAGAGCATCTCCATGGCCTGCTCTGGACATGCTCCAACAGCTCCACATCCTTCTTGTGTTGTTGCCTCCAGAGCTGGACACAGGACTGCAGGGTGGGGGGGGTCTCACCAGAGCAGAGCAGAGGGGGAGAATCCCCTCCCTCGACCTGATGGTCACACTGCTGGGGATGCAGCCCAGGACATGGTTGGTTTCTGAGCTCAGGCACACACTGCCAGGTCAAGGGGAGCCTCTTGTCACCCAGCACCCCCAAGCCCTTCTCCTCAGGGCTGATCTCAGCCTGTTCTCTGCCCAGCCTGTACTTGATTCCCGACCCATGTGCAAGACCGTCTACTTGGCCTTGTTGAACTCCCTGAGGTTCGCGCAGTCACACCTCTCTAGCTTGTCCAGGTTCCTCTGGATCCCATCCTTCCCCTCTTTCCCTCCAGCATGCTGTCCACACCACACGGCTTGGTGTCACTGTCAAACTTGCTAAGGGTGCACTTGATCTTGCTGTCCATGTTGTTGACAAAGATGTTGAACAGATGGGGCTGGAGGCACTTCTTGTGTGTTGTAGCTGAATTGCATGAGCTGTAGTCAGCAAAACCAGCATGGTTAATAATTTTGGTGTATCAGGTATATGTCACCGTGCTATGTGGACATACAGAAGAGCTTTCTGCATTGAACGTCCTTGGGAGGAGGAGGGAACCTCTGGGCTTAAGCATCATAGGATGTAGACTAGAGACATGAAGATACAGGAGGAATTACATTTAAGAAAGGTTCACACCATTAATTTTAAGTGTTCCTTAAGTAAGAGGAGGATCAATTTATAGCTGTGGGTGTCAGTATACTGGGGTGGTGGCAGAGAGTGCACACAGTGGAAGGGCTTAAACATATGTGAGTGGCCTTGGGTCTGAGACAGCTGCCAATATTCTGGGGAGTTAGCTGACAAAAGTGACTCCAAAGATTTAAAACCAGCATGCAAATGAGAGTGAATGAAGAGACATTGGCAGTACACATTTGCTCTAGTCATATTACTTAAATTCAAGGTTACAGCAATGTAAAGAACCAAAGCACTGAGGCATTTAAAGAAAAGCAATTCTTAAACAGCCTTTCTACAGCACGAAAAGTTCAGGCAATAAAGAAGAGGAACTACATGTTCCCATTTGCGCAGAGAAATTGGATATCGTCAGGAGTCGTGAGGTTGGAGGGCTAGGATAGCTGGAGTGCTCAGATACTGGCCATAGCCTCTGCAGGAATATTAAATTGGGCAGTTGAGGTGTGTATTTTGGGTGATTGTGATGGGCCGGGAGGAGCTCTTTTCATCAAAGATGCCATTAATACCCCAGAATGGTGTATTTCTAAAAGCTAAGATCTCCTTTATGCTGATGGTCACAGGGATGCATGTGGAAGGGCTGGGAGGCAGTGGTTGAATAGAGCAGAAAGAGTGAAAGCAAAAGACCTTCGTAGGTCACCAAGAGCATTCCCTTATAATCTAAGGATGCATCCCCCTTATATCCTTTAAGCAGAGGATATAAGCAGGGAATAATTCAAGTTTTGGAACACATGTGGATTCTTCCACTCACACCGTAATTGTGGACTTTCTAAAAAGAGGGAGGTAGTTTTCTAAGAACAAAAGAAAAATCTGGTTTACATATCACTAGGAAAAGCCTGTATTAGATATTGTTCTGTTGGATAAGGCCACTTGGTTACTTCAGAAGACAGTAAAAAGCATTGCTGAAATGTGAATGATCAAACCCATTTCTGTGTGATCCTAACAGAAATAGGTATGTCCAGGAATCTCTCTCCCTTGCTTCCTTTCTGGAAGGGATAATTCTCAAAAGACTATCATAATAAGTAAAAATGAAACACCAGAAACTTGTTTTAAATGGATACCTTAATTGCTGCATCCGAGGAGCAGAAGAAACCACAGCATTGCCATGGAAAGTCACAGATGAGGATGATAAATCAAGCTATCAGTCTTGATATGAAACAGAATTTTTCTCATGGTGGTGCTGTTGGAGTCATGATAGTTTAAAGCTAGAGGTAAAGCAGATTTCACGGGGAGTGGTAAAATCTTTTATTAGACTTGTTATCAGCATGATCAGAACCATCCGTTAGTCAAAGTCTAATAAAGATATTACCTCTCCCTGAAAGCTTTGCCTCAGAATTGTTCAGTAATTGTTTGTTCTGTGGTCAGAAAGCAGCAGAATAATGGTTTCATGTCTCAGCGCAGTAAAAACCAGTTTGTCTTCTGTTCTTAATTAGGGAGGATGTTAAATAGCAGCTACTGAAGTTAAACATTTTCAAGCCTCAGGACTGTGGTGCTTGTGTCTAGAAGCATTGAAAGACTTGCCTTAGGAGCTTTATGAACTGTTTGCACTGGTTTCTAGCAAGTCTTGGAGCATGAGGGCTGAGAGATGCCAGAGCTAATATGCCACAATTTAAAAGGGTAAATTGAATGACACAGCAAATTACAGACCAATTAATCTAGCAACTCTCTGGAGGAAACATCATGTTAAAAAGAATAGGATCCATAAGTAATTTTTAATTCATTAAAAATAATAGCAGAAGTAGTGCTGTCAGTTTATGAATCAGTTTGCTCAGTTTAATCATATCATTTCAATAGATTTTGATTTCTGCAAAACAAGTGAAACCTGCCCTCTTGCTGCAAATATTGGCAGTCTGCAGATATCATGGTGGGCCCTTACTACGTGGATCATATGCCAGTTAATCCACTGAATTGCAAAATGTAACTGGGAATGGAAAACTGCTATCCAGAGGAGGGTATGTCTGTTGGCTCTCTGCAAAAACTCATTCCAGGACTGGTTTAGCACTTCAGTAGCTTAGGATTCAGAAAACAGATGACATGCAAATGTGGAAACATACCCTGAACATAGTAAACCTGCAGTGTAAGTGAGCTTCTAATCAAAAGGGTCCAATCATTCACTGTGCGGACAGCTTCAACTGCCATTAGGCTTTTTCCTGAAAGGGAGATTAAAGTTTTTGTGATTCTTGTTACTTTTTAAAATATTTTTATTTTACTTCATTTTTATTAGTGTGTGCCTAGTTTATCCAGGTGTCCTGGGCTCAGCAGCAGCAGTCATTTTTCTCCTTCTTGGTAGCTGGTGCAGTACTGTGCTTTAGATTTCTGGCCTAGGAACTGTGCTGATAACACTGATGTTTTTAGTTGCTGCTTAGAATATTTTGTCTGACCAAGGACTTTCTGAGCCTCGTGCTCTGCCAGGGAGGAGGGGAAGCCGGGAGGAAGCAGAGACAGGACACCTG
>JASSUY010026603.1:0-11733 GCA_032466535.1 Forpus xanthops | reverse complement strand
ACTTCATGAGGTTGGCATCAGCCCACCTCACAAGCATGTCAAGGTCCCTCTGGATGGTATTCCTTCCCTCCAACATATCAACCGAACCACACAGCTTGGCGTCATCAGCAAGCTTGCTGTGGGCACATTCATCTGTACTACAAGACTTTACAGAAGATAGCCAAAGGTCTGTCTATATGAATAGATCACACATCTGTATTGGTCTTACTGACACAAATGACAGTTCCATCCCACTGAATAGATTTGCTCATACATAACATGTGATAGGATTAACACCTCCGTTACTAAAGATGTTGTCTCAGTTTATCTTTGAATCCTTAATGTTTTGTATCACAACTTTAAGAAGACAACGGTGGTTCTTCAGTTTACTTTTACCAGAAAACCAAAACTCAGAACAGAGGTTTCACGAAGTTTTCTCATGCACTGTTTGTTATTTTATACAATGTCAGAAATAATTCTAAGTACGAATGTAACTTCAGGAATTAAGAAACAATAATCCTAATTAAACATCGGCTATAAAACATCCAAATTTACACAGAGCTGGTGACAAACCTTTCTTTGCATTTAACAGTAAGTCATTTAATCAAAAAGAATTTAAAAATAAATTCCGGAAATCCAAAAGGCTTACCTAGCTAAAAAACATGGGATAACTCTGACAAAAGGGAAAAAAGGAAAACGCATGTTCAAACCACAATGTGCATAGCAGGAACAAGTCCCAGATAAATTTACCTTGGGAAATACTTACCAAAGATTTGTATTTCTTTTCCAAAAGCCTAAGTACGACTGCTCTGCTGTAATACGAATGCTAAAATGACAAAGATGACCTGATGTCAGCTTCAAACATGTAAGTTTTATTTTTTAATTAAAAAGCAAAATTATCTCCAATTCTGTCCTATTAGGCATCCCGTGCACAGTATATATTCAATGTATTGAGCTCCAGATTGTGTAAATCAAATTATACTCATCTGAGTCTTTTCTTTGCAGTACATTTAAGATGACAAAAAAAAATTTCATTAGAAAAACACGCAGTAGAACACGCAGGAAACAGTAACTACATTGAAATGCTAGATTACATGCTTTGGCATAGACATGTAAATCCTAAACTATAAATTTACACATAGTACGCTCGAAAACGTTCTAATGCCCTCTGGAATTTAGCAAGTTGTGTGCAGAGTATCATACATGCAACTGTACTTTTATGCTCATCACTTCTTCCAGAAGAATACTTGTATCTTTTGATGGCAGTCAGTCAGTCATGACAAAAGGGACTGAAGTCACAAAGCATAGTAAATTCTCAGAAATCTTACGAACACTATTAACTGAGTAGGAATGGAGGAAAACAGCAGTGTTAAAGCGCAAAGGGAGTAAGTGCCTAAAAAAAAACCCAGACTTCCTTAATTACAGTGCTCATTATAGGTTGTTATCAGGACACAATGGGTCTGTGATAATAAGAGTCAGAAATCAAACTTTTCATGTCAGACATGAACAACAGAATTCAACATGGGTTGTTGAATTGGCGAATTTTTGCTTACCGTCCACTTTTTAAACCATACTGCTTTGATATCTAGCAAGGCCAAGAAGTAGACTGGACTTAAAAAATCTGGAGAGGCAGGATGATTAGGCTCGTGGTTTACTGACAAAAGTGAGAAGGTACTATCTATTACTTCTTCCATGTACCTTAAAACACAAATAGAAAAAAATTAATAGAAATCAAAAAAATACATAAATCTTTCCACCAGTAATACCCAAGTAAAAAATTTCTTGTAAAACCTTGTTGTCCAGATAAATCACAAATATCAACATCACCTTTAACTTGATATTGTAAGAACATTCATTCTTTGTATTACTATGAATAAAACTAATATTAACATACTCATGCATTCTCCTAAGTTATTTCATGTTTTGTAAGTACCAAGTATTACACTTGCTACTTCTTAAAACATCCAAATTATTTTTGTTAAAAAACACTTGAAGGCTTCAAAGGCTAAATAAACAGCTTAATATCACCATGTCTACTCCTATACAACTTCCCTATTACACCACTGACCAGTCATTATGTATCTTGTAATTAACTGTTTGCTAAAATTACAGGTATCTAATTATTTGTCAGAAGGCATTAAATTAAGAAACAGTGACAAGTTTTTGCAGGTAACATACTTTTCTGGATGTCGAATCCAGGAAGACGGAGCTTCCTTTTGGTACTCATTTAAAAGGCGGACCTGAAACATAATTATTAAAATTTAAAAAGAAACAATGCATGATGGTTTAGTATTGATAAAAAAGGTACAGAGCGTTTATTTATACCTTTTTAAGTAAACGATCTATAACTGGGTTAGATACATCCAGACCGGCTGAAATACGGAGAGAATATTCTCCAGAAAGAAAGTACAACTCCAAGTGTCTTGCTAAAAAATAAGAGGAAAAAAAAAAAATCTCCATTAAACTAATGGCAAAACAGACTATATTGGACATGACTCATGAAGTCTTAAATATAATTAAATGTACATACCTAAACTTGTATACACATCTCTTGTCATATTAAATGGAGAAGAAGAAAAGGCTTTTGCATAGAACCTAAGAATTTTCTCCTAAGGGAGAAAGCAAGCAATGTATTAAATAGTCATGTAACTGCATATCACTACTGCACAATAATCAATATGTAGTGGCATTATTCTTAATATAAATTGCTCTGACATCCACACATGTTAAACACAGTTCATAAAAATACACAGCTTCAGACCACAGAAACCTCCAGTCTAAAGGAAATTATATTTGAATACTTTAACTGGCAGCACCAAAGTCTCACTTTGATACAAATAACTAGATCGGAGTATATTGCTGTACTTTTCTATTAGCATTAATGTTTTTATGTTATTAAACATACCAGTGACTTGTAACTAGCACTGTTTTAAAAGAAACTGCATACTTTCTACAATGACAGAGAAGTACATGACAGCACCTAGGTCAACTTTCCTATCAATTTGGTAATCACTTTAAAATTCCAAGAAATTCAAAAAAAGGCTTAATTGGTATAATAAATAATCTAAAAGCAGTTTAAGTAGCTGCTATGTTTTTCCTCATCAGAGTCAGTGTAATATTACTATCTACCATTTTCACCATGAAGCACATACCTGACTTAAATAGGAAATCTTAACATGACATGTTTTACAGAAGAATTTTGCCAGCTTTTATTTTTACATGTCTGCTAAAAGATAATCAAACCTCTTCATTCCCATTAAAGGATATGCAAGCAAGCACTCCAATCTCTAAATATTCTATTGAAATCCTGTTGTAATCCTTTAAATCAAGACCTACTGAAATCATTCTTTTACTTCAGAAAGAGTTTGTGATACATAAATAACAAAATGCCTTGGGACATAACATATATTTAAATTCTGAGACCTCTTCAGTACTCTTTACTATGGCTACACATCTGATAACTAAATACAGAACATCAGCTTACACTGAATGCAGCATCAGGATCTGACAGAGACATCGTTAGATGCTTACGCAGATCTGGCCAAGTCTCAGAGTTCAGTATATCAGAGGGAGGGGTAAAGCACAGGGTCTGCAATGCTTCCTGGCGAACCTGAAGTGGTCAGAAAGATAAACACCACAAATCCATTCACAGCAACCTCTCAAATATTTAATTCACAATATAATTTGGAGGAAGGAAAGAACAGGACCCAGCTGTACAACAGATAAGGAATCCCAGAATAGTTACCTTCTGCTATATTTTTATGGTAATTTAGACAAAACACTGTATCACTGGGATAAGGTTGTTTTTTTATTTTAAAAAAGGCACGCAATTGAAGAAGTAACAAAACCGTTTTATGTAAGTTTTCAATGCTGAGTGTAAAGATTATGTTCTACTTTCTACTTGTGCTCAGATACATTTTTATCAGTGCATATAGGAAACTATTGCCAAATAATACAAATGTGCCCAGCAGCTTTCCAAAATGTCAATAAATTGGAAACAGACTTATTAGACACTGTTTTACAGCTGAATTTCATCAGCATTATAATCTAAATAATTTCAAATAACTTTTTTTTTTCTGTTTGTAGGCAACTGTAATCTCTAGTAATTCATCTCACATTACTGAAAGAAACTGGAAATTTTAACAATATTTAGTAACATCAGACTTTCTACATGGTTTTCTAACAAAATTTGATCACCATGTTTATACCAATCCTAACCTACCATGCATTTTTCAACTGGCAGACAATCCCAAACAAATGTTGCTGAGACAGCATTCTCAAAATGATGCTTCTAAAAGCCTCAAAAACATCAGCAGCTGGTACCAATTGGTGCTTAGAGATTCAAATTAGTACTGTCACTGATAGGAAGGCAAACCTAACTTGGACTATATTCCCTCTGGCAGTAGCTTGTTAGCAAAACCGCAGGAGGTAACACAAAGGGCAACATGAAATTTACCAATGACAAGGGACACATATACAGGAAAATAAGCTTCAATAACTTTATCTCAAACAGAACCTTTTCCAAACTATAAATGCCCATCTACAGGCACAAAAACTCCCAACAAAACCAAACAGATACTTGCTACAACACTAGTTTTTGAAGCACATGCTTATAAACAATGAAATTCTGCACTCCAGAGCAGTTGCTGCTGCACTGAAGCCAAGAGATATAAACCAACAAAGATAAGATTCCACTTATGAATATGAACTCTTACGTACATACCGTCTGTTTCCCAATATGCCATAAATATTCATCATTAACATTTTATTTCTGTCTTTAAACTTACTTCCATAGGCTGAATAGGGTCAAGCCTTTCTACAAGCAGCTGCAATTGTTCTTGACTCAAGAACGTATAACTCTGTAATATGCATTATAGAATGATCATTAGTATATCTTATTAAACTGAACAGCAGAAGATTAAAATCATCACTCTTTCTGATACCTAATTTAATAATTAGAACTTCAACATTTATGTTCATTTAACATTAAAATCAACATTCTAAATGTCTTCTGCCATTTGCCCAAAGTTAAATTTACAGCAACAAAATTACTGTTACATACTTTACTTTGCTTTACTTAAAAGTTTCCTGTACCTTCATAAGATCCTTTGTAATAATTCTTTCAGTAAGCAATATAGCATAGCACAGTACTCTGGAAATGAATTGCAGAAGTAAAATCACAAAAATCCAGATGATAGATTGTTTTACCATTATTTTATCTTTTTATCTGCAGTACTTGCACATATGAGCGTATGGCCATCATATTAATCTCATCTAGCATATGCTATCTAAAGGTTAGAGCTAGTATATGCTTAGTATTTCAGTGTGAGAGAAAGGCAATTAATCTTGGGTTATATCAAAGAGAAGGAGGATGAATCTTTTTCTACAGGTGCTCTCAGCCTCCACTGACAAACTCAACAATTTTGCAGTATCATGCTTATTTTGTAACAGAGAGAGAAAACGCATTGTACTCGGTTCAACGAGGAGTCACTGTCAGAACAGTTGTCTGTGTAATAGCCACTTCGATGTTCTTTCTTTGTTTTAATATCCAGCTCTTTATTATGCATCCGATCTTCTTCGAACTTGTTAATCAAAGATTCAACCACAACCATCATGACATTCTTCAAGGCACGCATCATTTCTCTGTATCTTCAAAGTAAAAATTATTTTAATATTAAAGAGCATAAGAATTCTCAATTAAAAAAAATATCTAAATCATTAATAACTGAATATGCCATAATGTTACTTAGACCCAAAATCACTGAATTTACAGAAATGAAAAGCAAATGCAAATCCAAAATGAGCAACAAAATATATATGTACCTTAAATGTTTAAGATAACTGTATTTTTGAGGTTTATCATGGTTTAAGCCCAGTCAGCCACATAGTTTGCTCACTCACTCCCCCCTCTTTCTTCCCACCACTCCCAGAGGGATGGGGAGGAGAGCTGAAAGGATGCAATTCCCACAGGTTGAAATAAGAAGTCCAGTAACTAAGGTATAACACAAGTCACTACTGCTACCACCAATAATAATAATAATAATGATGAGGCAAATACAAGGAAAGAGAATACGACTGCTCACCACCCAATATCCAGCCCAACCAAACAGTGAAGCTCCACCCTTCCGGGTCTTTGCCCTCCGTTTTCACATCCTGGGCATGATGTGCTGTGGTATGGAATACCTATTTGGCTAGTTTGGGTCAGGTGTCCTGTCTATGCTTCCTCCTGCTGTTCCCTCCTCCCTGGCAGAGCATGAGGCTCAGAAAGTTCTTGGTCAGCCTAAACATTCTAAGCAGTAACTGAAAACTTCGGTGTTACCAGCGCTGTTCCTAGGCCATAAGTCAAAAACACAGCGCTACGCCAGCCACCAAGAAGGAGAAAAATGACTGCTAGTGCTGAACCCAGGACAAGGTTTTACATATTTCCTAGAAATAACAGCTGCATATACTAAAATCCATCTCATAAGCACTACAGATCTCTGCTTTAAAGAATCACAGCAATTATTTGCCTATGCAAATTCAAAATACAAAGCATAAAATTTCACTATGATAGCTACCAGCCTCTGCATTCCAAGAACAGTTATTTTAATATCCATGCGAATGTGAATAAAGTTAGTAAGGAAGAGATGACCGAGAAAAGAATTTAATTGGCATGAAGGGAGCTTTTTTTTTTTTTTTCTTTTCTATTTATGTCTTCTTTACTAAATAGAGTGTTCAAAGGCAATTAATCTGTACTATAGACCCCTGTGGTAATTATGTTGGTTTGCACATCTACTTATTTCTGCCCATCGGACAACCTGAGTTGTATAATTATACACAGTTGGTCTGCATATCAGTTCTACATTACATGGACAGCACTGCAGAAGCATCTTCAGTTCATAATAAATTCAACAAGTTTACATCATAGCTCATACTCGCAATTCCAGAGTGAAATGAAGCATGACAAGCTGCAGTGTAGGGTGGGAATACCTGAATTGCTTAGGACCAGTTTTTTGAAAGCAAAGAATCACTTTTGTTACATGCTGCTTCAGAATTTATTTCTTCAAAACAAGTTCTGACAAAGAAAACGGAAGACAAAGGCCAAGAAGAAACAAAAAAGTGAATTACATGTATATACTCACTCTTTCGATTCACAGGTCTTCTTAGTAACATGTTGGACAAGCATGTCATAGCCAGATACTTCACCCTGACTTTGAGCAGAAATACATTTTTCTGTTTCTTCTTCAATCACAGATCCCACAGTGCTATTTATACATTTCCTAAGGTATTTCACAAACTCATAGCTGCAACAAATATACAATAATAAAATGTAAGAGATTTCCTTAAGCTCACCATCAAACATTTTCAACATTACATGTGCTATCTTCTATCCCAGCAGACCTGCTACTTTAAAGTGAGGTTTTATGACTTTATCAGTGTAAAAAAAAACACAATAAAGTTTGATTTTCTTCAATATTGTCATTATCAGAAACAACCATACAATGGGCTGGGCTGGAAGGGACCTTAAAGAACATCTAGCTCCAAACTCCCTGCCATGATCCAACAGATCAAGTTTCCCAAAGCCTCATCCAACCTGGCCTTGAACACTGCCAGGGATGGGGCAACCACAGCTTCTCTGGGCTACCTCTTCCAGTGTCTCACCACCTTCACAGAAAAGAATTTCTCCCTAATATGTAATTTAAAAGTACAATAGGAAATAGTTCCTGATTTCCTTTTGCACTTCTTTTAAATGAAGAAGTCTACTCAGACAAAAGTTTAAAGTTTTGTAGACAAAAATCACAGAATATAAAAAAATCTCAAATTTAAAATTCCACAAGAACCTTACTTGGGGCATCCTGGATATAATACTGTCTTACGACATATCCACTGGTATTACTATTTATGTCATTGTATAAGAAAAGTAACACAGAAAACACAATTTATAAATTCTGGCACACAAGCATGCTAAAAGGTTTTCTGAAAGGCTTATGAAAGTCAGTAAGTTCTGACAGTATGCATAACATCACAAACTAACAAATTAGCTGTCTGTGATTACATGTATGTCTCAAACATAAAGAAACTGGCACTTAAGGCTCTTATTAGATACTAACAGAAACTAGTTTAAACAAAAGGATAAGCAGACGAGTTTCAAAAGAGAGACTATCCCTGGGTTCCCTGTATGGGCTATAGAAATTGCTAAAAAGTGTTGCTCAGAATGTGTAAACTTTTTTTTTTGCTTTTTGGTTAGGCTTTCAATTTGTGCAAAGGACAAGACAGACAAAAAAGTAAAAGTAAACATACATAAACAGTAGATGCATCACTGTATTTTCTATGCATCATTGTACCCTCATTACATCAAATGCAGATGTGTAACTACTTTGTGTTAATTTGGCTAAACACAGAATGAGAAAAATTCAAATAAAAAAGTCAGTTCACAATGTAGGTACAGAGTCCAAAGCTGTAAAATGCAAATATAAGTAAAACCACCTGTTAAAACAGGCATCAGGTTTTGCCCTTCTTGTGTGTATATACATAAACAGACTACATTCAAGATATATATAAAAATAAGCATAGAATACGGTCTTGTATTTAGGTACATAGCTTCCTCACTGGATTGCCTACCTCGAGTTCCATCAGGTGTCACAGTTCTATCTCCCCCTTATTTCCATTCCCACATCACTTTTTATTCTCAATGAAAGTAACAGAAATACATCTCAAGAAAGATGCAAACATTTCATTTCTCTTTGAGGCTGTCTTTTAATTTCTGCAATAATGAAACCTGACCCTCCCTTGAACGAAAGCTTTCATAAAACTTTCTCCCCTTTGTTTTATAACAGTAACATTTTCAGGGTATACATTTTGTGCAGTGACTGCTTCGTCCTGAAAACATAGCAATCACATCACTATTCATGCCCTTAAGTTTGTGTCTGCTTGATGTAGCCTCCATCTTCTGCATCATTCTTCCAACTTAAAAATGCTTTGTAACAAGTCAGTGTTTCAGCAATTACAGAACTAATTCTTCACATGTAGAATCAAGCAGGGTTCACAAAGGAAGCACAGAAGAAACAGGAGAAAAAAGAAAACAAACACACAAAAAAAACCAAACATCAAACAAAAAATAGCTGTAGGACTTTAATGAAAAAATACAACAGAAAACATGCTACTTATATAGTTAAAAATTCTGACTTCTATCACTGCACATCATTTTTTCATTTTATTCAATAATATATTATATATTATATATATATTATATATAAAATAAAATAAAAATAGCTTCTGAGGATTTCATGTTTCCCTCTTTTCTACATCATAGTGGGAACAACAGATAAGGGCAGGTCTCAGAATCTGATAAAATTTCTGAGGCAAAATAACCATGAAGCAAAAAGGGTGCTCATCAAAATATTGAGCTGAACTAGCATACTAGGTGATCCTAAAGCACACACTACTAATAAAGGCATTTGCAGTCTAGATGAATGGGCTAAGGGTCAAAGAGAAAGTTTCTTAATGGTCTTACTAATAAACCACCACATGATCTCTTTGACCTTCCACAAACACCAGCCTACACTGCCATGGGTCATGAACAAGACTAGAATACCTACAGAAAGATATTCCAGCAGCAGAGTAATGTTCACATTGTGGATGTAAAGCATCACTCAGTTTTCCATTAAAGTTAAAAGCTTTCCTCATGAAAACAAAGTATCCTTAGGATGACTCAAGTTTTTAAGATACCAGAAAGAGTAATGGATGCCATGGTTTCACTGTTCCAAAGTGGAAAGCTATATATGCACTGTTTCCACCAGCTGTGGGCTTTACTTCCTCATTCTGGGTATTCTTCTAGTAAGTCCTCAGAAGAAACACCAACAGAAGTAATTTCACAGTTTTTTTGGTTGCTCATACTTTTTTACTGTATATATCCTTTAAATTGCTGCGGTTTCATTTTTTCTTTCCAAATTACATGCAATTTTCAAGTTGATGGGCTTAGAATCATAGAATAGTTAGGGTTGGAAATGACCTTAAGATCATCTAGAATCAACTTTTTTTTACTCTGATGCTTGTCACTTGGCAACCTGGTGCTTAAAATTTGCAAGACTGCCAACAAAGTGTTAGCTGACACAATTTGTAATACAAATTAAAATTCAGCTAAAATACATTTTAAAGCATCTAGCATCTTCAGAAGATACAAGACCACAAAAGATTTGAAATTACAGTGAAATTTTAGATAAATAAGCTCTATTTCACTTATTTTCACCTAACGTTTATCACTGACAAAGTAATGCTAAAAACTAGACAAATTTTAGAGAATACAGATAGTGCCACTTTTGGAAAAAAACAAACAAAACTGGCAGGGAATCAGCTTTCTCAGGAATCAGTTCATGGAACTCTGGTCCTCACTAAAATGTCTCTGAAGTCATCCCAGCTTGATATTCTCTTGACTTGTCATAAATTCATCCTAAAAATCTCCCATATGTAAAAAAACAAACAAGTTAGAATACCATGGAAAGGAAAGAGGAGTGTGGGCTCCCAAAATCTAGACTGCATGTAAGTGAGGTCACACTGTCATGTCTGATTTAACAGGAGTGTGATGGGAATACATTTCTGCTTTATTCAAAATATAAAGAACAACTACCTAGTAAGATATACAAGGGTTTGGTAATATAAGCCAGACAGAATAATCAAATATGGAAATAGCCTAATGAAAATTTTACCTTATTTTGGGAAGAAAAAAAGAAAATTAAAAAAAAAAAAATTGTCTAGCAGATGTCAAAAATACTGCCTTGGCAGCCTTAAGTGAGGACTTCTCCTAGCTTCTGTTCACGCGTGCATTTAGTACATCACATGTAAACATGCATAGTGAGCTAAATAAGGCAGTTTTGCAAGTTCCTCTCACGAACAGCTGATCTACTACTATTACATTAAAAATATACTACCAAGAGTGAAAAAGTAAGGGGGAAAAAGGAAAAAAAAAAAAAAAAAAACACAAAAAAGGAATCTGGCAAAATTAATTTCATTCTTTAATTTAGCATCTTTTGAGTTGGTTAGCGACAGGAATGCCTACATATAATAATAAATACACATTCACACAGCAATATAAATCATAAACATTCCCAGGAATAACGTAATTAAACACATTTCACATCCCTTCAAAATATTAAAAACAGAAAAAATAGTTTTACTTGTGAAAATTCTCATCTGTTTCCTCCAAGTGCAAGAGAATCTCTTCTGCACACTCTACTGATGGTGCTCCTGTGATTTTTTCCTTCACACTCTGTAGCAACTGCCTAAGCATAGACTGTAACTGAGCTTCATCTTCACTTGTAAAGCAAGACATCTGTATAAAGCAAATATAAGAATAACAAGCTGTCAGAGCTTCCTCCCCTCAAGATTCTGAGAAAAGCAAAAATCCCTTAAATTGCCACTTTTTTCTTATTAGTAGTAACAAGAGATATTCTATCAAAAGACACAGTTAAAGACAGAAAATATTTTATAACAGCTTATCTTCAGACTAACTGGAAACAAAATACCCAAATCAGTTTTCATAAACCTTAGTACAAAATCCTTAAATGAGATATTGCATTAAGAAAAACCTGATTATTCCTTTCTACAGTTGTTTAAGGACCTGCCTATCAAACAGGCACAAGGTTACACCATAATTAAAAAAAAAGGGGATTTTTACAGATGTAACAATGATGAGAAACCTCTACATGTCTCTCAGCTGGTTCTCATCTATTGTTACTACCCAGTTCTGACTTTTGGATCCTTCTCCTCAGAGCTGCA